>JAKUCV010002236.1:28226-58144 GCA_028386065.3 Turnera subulata | reverse complement strand
TAAAACGGTTTGTTAAGCACCCGGAAGCTTAACACTAGATAGTAAACTCTTCAAGTGAGCCTTGAAGGACTGGATTAGCCACAAGTTAGTTGTGTGTGAACCAGTATAAAAATCTTTGTGTCCTTCATTCTTTAAATTCCGCATTCAATTCCTGCCTATTTCGTTTTCAATTCGATTATCGCTATTCACCCCCCCTCTAGCGAAGGGTCATTGTACTAACACCGCGATCCGCAGCCGCCAATACTCGCGACCTGCCCGAGGTGAGCAACGGGTTGTGAGCGACCCAGTTTCATAAGAGGCTCGACCCGTTGGGATGGGTTTGACCCGGTTGTTGTTTTGGTTTGGGCTTGAGGTGTTGGGCCGGGAGTGACATTGTCTGGGTTGGCCCAGAATTCTTATGGGCTAGCCCACGCTTTGAATATATATGGTATGATTATAATATGACTTAAAAAAATATTGTCTTATGATTATTTTTTTAGAAAAGGATATGCGTGTGGATATCTTGGAATATATATATACTATTATTTTCTGCAAAATATATATAGCTTATATAAATTATATTTTTTGGAAAAATAATTATAAAATTATATGAGTATATTTTCTAGGAAGAAAATAAAATATATGTTATATGATTTTAAGTCAAATAATGACTTTGTCATATTAATACTTTTGAGGAGTGAAGGTAAAAATGATATGAATATAATCTTTTGAAATTAATATATGGTAAATACCTTATGGAAAAAAAATATAAGATTGGGATAAATAGATATAAAAATATTTTGGAAAGAGTTTTAACGAAATAGAATACCGAAGTTATATTCGGATATGCGTACGATATAATATTTTCGATAAAGAATAATAATAAAAGATATGTAACTGGGATGGTATTATATTTAATTTACAATTTATGGCATCATAGCATACCGATTATGTGCATTTATGTGAGCATGTTGTTTTGTTGTATAGGTTTTGACATCGGGCAGTTTCCCGAGGAGCCGGCTTTGGACCGGTTATTATCTTCAGAGTTGAGTAATCGGCTAAGGTGATGATGGATTTCCTTCGATATGTACCTATATTACTCGGTTGTTGAGTTTTATGATTGTTGCACTGTTGATTGTTGCATTTGCTGTGGTTTGATTCGGGATGTTTATCCCAGTATCATGATTTGGTTTTAGGATGTTTATCCCCATGACTGTATTTTGGGATGTTTATCCCCGTGCATTGAGTATTTGGGTGTTTAACACTGTGTCTTTTTGGTATTAAGTATAACGGATTAAATAATAAATGTGATAAGGATGTCGATCCTCGGTTTGGATTGGGATGTCTATCCCGGTGTTTTGGTTAGGGATGTAGATCCCTGAGATTTGGTTTTTGGATGATGATGATATAATTGTCACGTGGTAAGTAGAGGTACGACCGGATGGTTAGAGACTGTTTTGTGGTGGCCATGATCTGGGTTACTTGTGATGGGCATGTTGATTCCGGTTTGATTGGGATGTTGATCCCGGGTTCTTTTTGATCTGGCACCAGGAACAGGTTGATAACCTGGTCTGACCCCTAGCTTATTCCTGACGGGGCCCGAAAAGATAAAATTTGAAATTGGATTTTCGTTTAAGTCTTTTGGGTCTTGGACCAGTCTTGGGTCGAGTCTTTTGGTTTGGTATATCTTGGCTGTTATGCCTATTTTCGACCTTGAGTATTTTATAGTGTTGCATATTGATTGTCTATCCATGGTTGGTGGGCACTTCGGACTCACCCCTCACCTGCGGGCTTTCATCCCGTAGGTTGAGTTATTTGTGGTTTAGGTATGATGCATTCCAGACAGGCTGCAGTGTTATCCCTTGGACAGGACTCGGATCCATAAGTTGTAACATGTGTCGCATACAGTGTCTTTGTGATTTATTAAGTCTTCTGTTGTGCTGTTTATTGCTATTGTTGGGCCATTGGGCTGGTTGTGTTATTGTTGATGTTCCCGGGGTTCGGGTGACTTGTTTATGATGTTGGGCTGTTGGGCCAGACGTACTTATGTTATTTGTTGTTGAGCTGGTTTTCTGTTGTGTACACTGTATGCTGGGCTTTGTTTGGTCGGGTCGTTATAGTTCCGGCACGTGTTTACTATGTATGGTAAATACGGGTCGGGGCGTCTCATGTGTGTCACTCCTAACATATGTGCCTCTATTTATAGGCATAAGATATAAAAGAATTTCAAAAGTTTGTACTAGGAATTCTAAAAGATATTGTCTAAAAAAAACCCCAAGAGATATAGTTTTTATATCATAGAACTCCAATGGTTTTTTAAAACTCCAAGAGATATAATCTTAATACCATGAAATTCTAAGGATTTGTATTTAATTTAGGAATAGAATATGAAAATTTTTCATAAAATATTTACTAAATAATAAAAAGTATTATCATATTAAATTATATCATATCAATTTAGAAAATGTCATGTATACAAATTATCACGTGGCACAATATTTTTTTTTCGTAAAAAGATGAGTCTTTTATTTAAACCAATAAAATAAATAATCAATTCTTCTCCTTAAACTAGAACAAAAGTTAACCAATTTACGTTTAATGAGATATTTAACACATCTAATAAGATTATCACAAAAGGAGTAAGCGGCTGTCCTTGACAACGGACTTGTAGCTAGCATCTATCTATTATATATATATATATATAGATAGAGATTGAAGAGATGACACCTTGTAAGTTTAAAAGGATGTAAATTAGACATGTGGCTGCACAACATATATCTTTTTTTGCACAACATCAAGTTTTTATCTTGGTTATTGTTATATAATTTTTTTAGTCTTTTTTTAAATAATGATAAGAAAATGATGAGATGATAAGATCTTGGGAGTAAATTTTTTCAATTTAAAATGATTATGTTTTTTTATGCATCTTTATCATTATTTATCATGTATTATTTTATTTATTTAATTAAATATTAGTTTTAATTTTACCATAAAAATAAATATTGTTATATTTGGTAATTATCAAAGAATGATTTTTGAAATTTTTTATTAATATGACAAGATATTCTCCATTTTAATTTAATCTTTTAAAAATAAAAATATTATGTAAATAATATTAATTAGTACAGAAAATTATAATTGTTATATAACCAAACCAATATCGATGGCCGGGTGTATTTCACGGGATGTGTACTACTTTCTAAAATATAAACGGTTGTATTGGAGAAAATCAAGGGATGAAGCTCAAAAATTTTTTGCTAAAAAATAGTTGCTTGGGAAAATAACAAAACAATGACTTAGTATTACTTTTTCTTTTCTTTCCCACATCCCATGTTTTGGAGCGGCTCAACAACTTTACTTAATAGATGTGACCCAGACCCACCAGTACAATATGTGAACTTCAACAAAGAATCACAATAACCACCTTTCCAGTGACCATTTTCATTAGGACCATCCAGCGTCCAGAAGTAAAATTATAGGTTACATCAATTTTCTTAGCTACTTTCTGTCGACCAAAGACCCCTCCCTTTGCTTGTCCGTTCTAGGTGTCGTTAAAGGATCGAGAAAGACACGACTAGATGTCAATACCTGTTTCGTAAAAGGCATCAAGCTTTTCCGTTTGGGTGACGAAATAGAAATCAATGAACAAGCTTTTTTCTTTTAGTGTTTTGAGTGAGTATTTTCTCTATTTTCGTTTGTTGTCTTGTTATTAATTTTTATGTGTTTTTCTATTTTTTTCAGCTCAAGTTCTACACAATCTGCATGCGCAAGTAAATTTTGTTCAGTTTCAACACAGTCTGTCTGTATAACGAGAATGGTAGTGTAAAAAATTAGTGCTTAGTACTGCACATTATTCAACATGAGTTTCTACAATTTTCCTAAAATATAGAATTTGTGCACCAGCTTGGAAGTACGTAGACTTTATAAAAACTCTCATTATCCAGGAGGAGCATGATTCGACTCGGATCATGCTCCCCGATGACGATTTTCTATATGCACGAGCCGAGTCTTCGCTTAAACCAAAATCCCATTATCTAAACGCTAATAAAATGGATGTGTGCATAGTCCATGAGAAGAAAACAGAGTGGCAGATGCTTATAACCAACCTTGGCTTTTGGACTTGAAATTGGACACCATATTTTTGAAACCCCTCTACGGGGTTGGTTTTCATTGTTTTTGCAGGACTCTATCGGATTTGTTGGCCTCAAGGGAGTGGGGTTTCTTAATCTAATATAGACTTTGTCTCCGGAGTTACCCAAAAAAAAACTAATGAACACAAAAAAAATTATAGAATTTTTTGGACCTACCAATATAGACAAGGCATTCACTGAAACCCTTGCATCCTTCAGATATCAGGCAAGGAGGATCAATGCCACATAATACAATACTTCTAAGCTGAAAAAAAATGAAATTAAGTAGTAACATAAAACATTTGCTACACCCTTGTCGAATATGCAAATCAATAAAGAAGCTGAGATTGGGCAACACTACACACCAACCAATGATGAAAGAATCACGAATCAAACCTAGATGTTGAAAGGAATAAAAAGGAGAATGGGTGAAAATTTTAATATTATTTACATTACTAATTGTTATAATTAAGTTCTTATATATAGAGCTTATAACACTTATAAAAGAAAGAAAAAATTCACTTTAATACTTGGTTAATACAGAAATATTTAAAATAATTGATAAAGAATAGCTCAAATTATGCTAAGATTAGGGAACTAATTGCTCACTCCCAATTTTGAGAAACCATCTAACTTACCAGATCGCATGGCCCAACATTATTTTATACAATTCAATATTCATAAATTGTGCAGTTCGGTTGGTTGTGATTTTGTGTAACTGACACATTCAATTCCAAGTTCTTCTGTGAAGCAGAATCTGAATTCTAAGTTTTTTTTTATTAAAAACGTAATATATGAATTCTTATTTAATTAACTTTGCTGACCAGTATTGGTGAGACCATGCGAGTTCTGTTTGAGTACTAATTAAATTCACTTCGGATATTTTCTTCTCTAGCTAACAGTATAAGGTGGAGTCATACTCATACAAGTAAAACAGCTGTAAATTGAAATTCCGAATAAATAAATCCCGAAAATTGATGCTATTGTAAAATTTTTAGCTCTGCGTGGTATTTAAAAGTTTCAGGTTGCTTTTGTAGTGCATGATCTTAGTGTAGCCTTGTGTTGTGCGGTAGTCATTGTCTCTATGATTATCCGTTTTGTTGATGTATCAATCTTTTTACTATTTTACTATTAATAAAGTCATCGATTAGCATCAAAAAATTAAGAACCACTCGAGCGTTGAGATGACTTATGGTTTCGATTCAACCACGTTTTAGAATATGATGATGACAAGCAAAAAATTGACACAAGTTACCCCAAAAAAATTTCTTCGCAGATATAGGTTGGATTCTGATTAGTGGGAAATTAAAAAAGATTTTTCAGTAATTCAAGAGGAAATGCAAACATGGTTTCAGCCAAAGGCCCCCCAAAAATCAATTAGATATGAATACAGTCACAAGATTTCATCCATCACTGTAGCCTGGTGGTATGCTGCATATCATGTCAAGCCGAAAACGCGAGTTCAAAACCTATTGTCTAGTCTTTAAACGAGAACCTAAACGAGTCAAACTCACGAGCTAATGAGCCGAGTTTCAGCAAGCTTGGGCTTGACTCATTTAGTTTCGAGTTTTTTCCAGACAAGCTCAGGCTAGGCATGGCTCATTTTCTTAACGAGCTATTATCGAGCTGAGCGTAGAGCCGTTCGCGAACGGTCGGCTCATTTGCAGCTCTAGTGCTATGCATGGTTTGACTCTCAAAATATGGAGCCACGATCAGAGTTTTTGTTTGAAAAGATTCACAGTTAATATTTTTTGAAAAATTAGTTCTATCTCGGGTTGTTGCCCATGCAATTGATACAATATGAACTCAAATCAAACCTAGTCCACGATGTTTTGCAAAAAAAAAAATCTTTCTTTTTCATTCTCCAAGTATATCTACATGACTTTTTTTTATTAAGAACATGACTTAATTCGAGGTTATTTTAAAGGTAATAGGGAGACTCTAATGGTTTGGTGGCTTAGGTTGGGCTTTAGTTTAAGCTTTGTAAATTGCGAGGACACAGCTTGTTGTAAAGTCTGAAAACATAGGAGACAATCACAATTCCACATTTCGAGAAAAGTTCATATTCATAATTAATAAACCACAACGGTTGTGGTAAAAATCAAGGACAGACTGAAATCCTAAGAATAAAATAATTAAATTTTCATAACATGAGAAATCCAATTATATTATTTGTTAGAAATCCAGTTATATTATTCTCATAGTTATCTTTCCATATATGTCGAAACTTTTTGTTAATTTAGAGTAGTTATAATCATTTTCTCCAATTTGAGGAATTGAAGAGAGGGCATAGTCACATAATTTTGCTTTTCTTCAATAAATATTTGGTATGAGGAAGAAGGACTTCAGCTCGCAGTTGGCCTTAATTTGCCTTAACTGCCGGTTGGCTTTGAAGTTACAGATGCAAATTTTCCAGCTAGGAAATATCGCGGCAGTATATGCATGTTTCTCATCCCCATTAGACTTCCCGGCCCCTCATGAGCCTATGTTGTTCTTGCGTTGTTGTCCTCTTTGGAATCTGTATGCCCTCCCCATTCCTTTATCCTATCCCCAGCAACAGATGCCTGCATTTGGAACGTGTAGAGTTTGGACCAGACATGTGGGTATATATATATGAGTTATATATTCTTAAGTCTGCTTGATCATCTTGAATCGTGATCTCTGTCAGCAAATACAGTTGCAGGAACTTACCTCTTTGTTCCAGTTTGTTCTATAAATCATCCATGAAAGGACACAAGTCTGTAATACAGTTCCCGATAGCATTCCTGACCAAATACCCTGAGAAAGGTAAAAAAAGAAGAGCAAAATGATGATGCTAATAAAATAACTTGTAATACTCATTAAACCTCGTGCCGGTTCGCATTTGAAACAAAAACAATGGCAATTAAACGAAGGAAAAAAAAAAAACGAAAACAAAACAAAACAAAAGTGAAATAAACTAAGAAAGAACCATTAGAGCCTAGACGCAAGTATGGACACTTATGTCCATTAAGGTGATCTTGTTTTGTCACTATATATTTCTTTGTTTGTAGCGGAAAGAATAGAATAATGTAACATTGGCAATTGGCATTCAAAATTTGAGAATAGATATCCTCAGAATGCAAGAAGAGGCCAAATAAGAGTTACATTATTATGATGAATAATTAAGAAAGGATAAGGCAGCATATGTGCAGGAACTTACTGATACTCCCATGTCAAGCTTGTAGCCCAATATGAGACCCAAAGGAATACCAAAAAGGTAGTAACACCCTATATTCACATAAGCTACAGCAGCTTGCCATCCAGCTCCAACAGCCACCCCTGGAGCCAAAGAGTAACAAATAAACATTTTGTTGAAATGATGGCTGAAAAAAGTTACACATATTGAAACACCAACTAAATAGAGTTTAGTAAACAATATATATTCATATAGTTTGTGCATTTCCATCAAGTTCACGATGATCACCTGAGAGAACCGGCTGGACATTGTTGATGACAATGCAAAGAGCTAGCAAAGGTGTTAGCTGTTTAACGAGTTCTTTGACTGCCGAATCACTTGAGAACAATGATGGGTAAGTGTCTCGATAGACTAGCAGAATTGTAGATAGGAGGAGACCCATGATAAATGATGTGATAACAGCCACCAGTAGTGAAAATTTTGCTGTCCTCGGATGTGCTGCGCCTAGTTCATTCGATATTCTCACACTGCAATCCACATTATTTAATTTGGGAATCAGATCAACCGGGATCTAGTAGTTTTATAACTGTTATTGGGGGAGAAAAAAAGAAGGAATTAGCATACATACCTTATAGCTATATTCATACCCAATGCCACCATGACTGTCCAACCCAATATGTTCATGCTGCGAATCCCAATATTGTGTTACATAAACCAACAGTGTGGAATAAAGAAAGGGAAGAGAAAATAGTCGAGTTGCAACAAATATGTATATCCAAGTCCAAAACTTCCTAGCTATAGGGTGACTTTTAGATTAAAATTAACTATTATTGTCACCTCCACTTCCAAATGTATTGTATACTGCACTAAGGTTTCAGTGGACGGTATAATTACTCACAGCAAAAATTATATTCCTGGTTGTCTCATGTATTGAACATGTAAATTCAGGAGCCAGAAACTGTACCACAGTCCGTAAATCCTCTTCTTTTTGCTAACACGAGATTGCATTAGAGAAGATGAGATACAAAAGAGTTTACATCAAAATTCATAAGTTCCAGGGAAAAACTAATCAAGATGCATAAGCGGTTGTACATAATAAATTTGTTGACAATAAAAAGACAAAACCACCTTATTTCAATCAAGTCATAAGAGCATGAAAGTCTTCAACGTTGCCCGCAATTATTTGAACGGGAAAACGTGCATTTTACTTACGTGTTGAAAATGAAATATTTGTAGTTTCTAATCCGACAACAAAATCATTGCCTTTGACAAAGCCGATGATACTGCACAGTAAATGTAATTTAGCTCCGAATCTCATCTCTCTTTTTTTTTTTTTTTTGAAAAAAAGTTTTAGTTTGAGGGAGGCACCCGATCCGTAATTTCTCCTTGCGAGTAGTGTATCTTATCCAAAAACAAAGGGGTGAGTAGTGTTTTTTTTTTCACCCAAAAAGACTAGTGGGCAGTGAATCTTTGAAAAACTAACAAAAAACGAAAGGAATTAAAAAAAAATTGTGGAGAAAGAAATTAAAAATATAAAGTTTGTAAGGAGAGGTGATAACATTGATTGGTGAGGGATGTGTGTACTGTGTACAGTGTGGATTCCAGATTCATGGCCCCTAAAAAAGATTCATTATTGTTTTCTTTTTCTGAGAACGGTAATTCATGTGTTTGAAGTCTTGACAGATGAATACACAAATTATGAAGAAAGTATAGTAGAACTCGGACCCCACGAATCACAATAATGTCGCCCTGTCGATGTCACCTTTCCGGAGAACATGTCATTAGGACCTTTAATACTTGGAAAGAAGGTGATCCCACTGATGCAAAATCAAAGATTTATCGTATTCCAGCGATTGACCCATGATCAAGGCATGGACCATTTGTATTCGATAGTGTTCTTTCACTGTCTATACTGATATTGTTTCAAATTTAAGATGAGATGCCATATCTACCCAGCAGAAGGCATCACTATCTTTCCTCTTCTGGTCGGCATCAATAGAATTCATTAACAACATATTCTCATCTTAGAAAAATATTAAATTAAATTTATAATATTAATATATAATAAGGATTGTAATATCTAGCAGGCCTTGAATAAGTAGTATACAATTTGTTAGTTATAGTAATAATAAAAGGTAAAACAAATGAAAGAATCGAACAGAATACTCTTAGGGTTTTCTCTTTTATCTCCTTCTCTTAGAGAAAAATCCTAGATCTACAATTTGGAGCTGCCGCCGACTTTCTTCTGGCAGTGAGCCCCCACCAAAATTTCTTTCAACTTGCTTGTTTTTGTTTTTGTTTTTAGTTTCGCTGGTTTTCTCCCACTTTTGTGGGTTTTGTCTCACTTTTTGTGAGTTGGTTTCTCTCCTTCTGGAGTTTTTTCACCTTTTTTGGTGTTTCAAATAAGACTATGGGAGCCAAAGTTCATGGAGGAAGATTCGATTTGAAAAACGATTCTCTATCTGCTGCAGAAATTTACCAACAAAGGGATATTTTCCCCCACAGGTATGTCTCAAATTTACCTGTTGGCATGGTGGTTGTTGCACAGACCATACTGGATCTGGATCTGATGGTCGCGAGTGGTGTGCCTTTGTAAATCCTCTATTGAAGGAGATAAATCACGTTGTGTATTTTTATGTAGTAGGTTAAGAAAAATTCTTTTGTTGGATTTTTCTTATGATTTTGCTATATTAGATCTTCACCTATATAATTTCAAATCTTTAAATCTGTTTATATGAATGAAGAATGCTCCTTTTCTAAAAAAAAAAAAGGTAAAACAAATGATTTAACTAGTAGGTTCTTTTTTAGACTACCGGAATTTTTCTTTAAGGATTTCTAAATTCACTATATAACAAATTTGGCATTGTTACAATAGCTCGACCAAATTTCAATTAAATTCCTCTCATGCAATCATGTTTATTGAAATTTACTTGTCTTATAAAAATTTATAAATTGAATAATTGTGTATTTGATTCCTGATTAAATGAATTATTATATAACATAAAGTATTAATTTTCTTACATGCCAAATTAATTCATCTTAATACTTAGAATTTATTCTTGCATAATTTAACTTCCTAACAATATTTATTATATATCTATATATATTAATGACATTACTATAATACAAAAAAAAACGAACAATTTCTAGTATAAAAATAAAAACAAACAAACTGAAGAGAAGAGTGGCGCGTTGGAGCCAGGGACGAGGTCCTTGTGTTTTTGTTGGTCAAGCAGCAAACTATATATATAATATATGCAGGAAAATATTCTTATTAAAAAAAAACTATAAATTTGTGGACTTACCAAATAGACAAGGCATCCACCGAAACCTCTGCATCCTTCAGATATCCGGCAAAGAGGATTAACACCATAAAGTACCATACCTCTAAGCTGCAAATATTCAAACAGTAGTAATTAAGGACAAATCATTACCACATGTGTATATATATTATATACCTGCTAGATCCTTGATCTTCGATTAGGATCAGAATAAAAATCCACATTATCCAATGTCAATAATGAAATTAAGATTTGGAGATACAGACACACCAACCAACAATACCCAAAAGTCAAACCTATATCCGCCTTGAAATTTTATATATATTGAAGTTTTGATGCCGACAACTGTTTTTGGGGATTTATAAGAATTAAGTTTAATAAACTGCGAAAGCAAGCTTATTTTCTTTTTTAGTTAAAAGAAAAAAGTTTATTTTCCTTTGAACAGATGAGAGCTATCTTATTACTGGCAGCGCTGAAAAATATGACTTGGCCGAATGGCAGTTGAGTTCCTACCTTTCCTGGTAGAATGCAGCCAATTTGATTATTTTTGCTCATGTTCCACACCACGTTAGCGAAGTCGCCTACAAATAATTTGACTAGATTGGGAAAATGATTGTTGTACTCCTGTGTTTATTTCCTTTACGACCAATATATAAGAGCAATAGACTAGTATATATATACGTATGTAATTATTTCAACTTCTCATGCTCGATTTATTCTGAGAACAAAAAAATTGATCGGTTTGAACTCCAGCCAATTAATTAGGTTTCTTGTGCAAGCTGAGAATTGAAATCTTATTTTACAACTTCCAAACCACTAAATTCTTATTTATAAATCCTGAGAGCAACCGCACAATGAATAATCATTAATGCTTATTGTTGTTAGAAATTTTCATTTATTATTCTCGGATATAAGGTCATTATACGGTGCTCATGTGTACAATTAAAATCAGCCTATATTGATGGTGTCTTCTGTCTATCTTTCTGGCCATCAGGCCATGGCAAACTTTATTGCTTGAAAAGACTCGACACACTTCTTAGAAAAATAATAGCACATGACACATCCGACCTAGCCAATAAAATATTTATCATGAAGGCAATATTAATATTTAGTAAACACAAGAGGACCTTTTTTTTCTTTTGTATTACAGGAAGAGGAAGACGCAGCTGTTCATTCATGGTTAAACATGGCCGGACCATGAGAGGACCATAACAATTAATTATATTTACACATATGCGGACAAGAAACCGATTTCAATAAAAGAAAATAGTTCTTTATGAATTTTAGCTGAAGTATTTAATGCAAAATCATAACTATTATTTTTTTTTTCTAATAAAGGATTCGATCTTCAAATATCTCTATGCAAAATATTAATCCCACATTCAAATTAAGTTACTACTGTCACACGCATAAATCCGGTCACTTATATGTGTGCACTTTGATTAATTAGAATATTATTAATTACTCATATTCATTGTGAGTTGCGTCTCACAAACCAAAATCTTAAGATGATATCAATAAGACAAAATGTAAGTTTCTAGAAAGCCAACATTTTAGTTAAATGACAACTAGCTAAAGAATAAAGAAATAAAACGTTGAAAACAGCAGTAATAAAGAATAGAAATGAGAAGAATGAGATATATATATATATATATATATATATTTACTTACCAGAGCATTACAGCAGATGCAAGAGACAGCCTAACAAAACCCCACAGATGTTGAAAGGCCTTCCAGGAGAAACCAGTCCAAGCTCGACCGCAAGTCCCACTAATAATATAAAGAAAGTGAGCTGCATCAATGAACACCCAAGACGCATTCAAGACCACAGCTGCACCCACCAATCCCCAACCCAGCTTTAACATCAGTAGCCAGCTAAACACGGTGTGTAAGACCAAGGACACGGCCGCTATCAAAGCCATGACCATGATTTTACTCTGGGCTTGCAAGAACTTTTGCATTGGGAAGATGAGGGCGTATGAGAACAATTGTGGCAACATCCAGATTGCAAACACCCCTGCCGCCTTTGATATGGTGGCCGTCTGGCCTATAAGCTGCAATATTGGGGCAGCGAAGATGTATATAAGACTGAGGAATGTGGCGGTGGTGAGGAGTATGACCCATGACCTCTGCATATATATCCCCAGCATATCCAGTTGCCCTGCTCCATATGCTTGTCCACATAGCGTTTCAAGTGCACTCCCCATGCCAAGCTGATCATCCCAGTAATTAATGATTAGTGCAATATAATTTCCTTGCGACTTGCGAGCAATTCTACTGTGCGTACCCGATAATATACTACACAATTTACACTAAATTATGAAGTATATGACTTAATTATGCTACACTGCAGTTGGTAATTCATTCTATTTGTTACCAAATGATTGCTCTAGGATTTTGTTATATACACAGTAGTTAACTAGTGTGATTGCCGATACAGGTTCAGCTCCTGTTTTTTTTTTAACCAACAGGTTCAGTTCAAGTGGCATTGAAATCAACGTGCGTACATATCTGTTTAGATAACTTTCATTCTTTTAAGTTTCAATAGCTCTTATTCTCAGAAAAGAACAAAGTTTCAATAGTTCTTCCTTTTTAGAGAATATTTTTTCAATGGTTCTTTGAGGGAAATCATTTCTAAGAAGAAACACACGTCTAATCCATGTCGGGCCCGTGGTCGGATGGGATAGGCGACCACACCCTGTCCTAAACATTTTTTTATCTTGTAGTAACTACTGTGATCTATGCTCCACTGAATTATATTTTGTCAAAGATGATTATTTTTTCGTGATTTGTGCAAGATCTAAGCTCATGTATTCATATATTTCGAGTTTTACGCGTGAGATCTTTTCCTATCGGAGGCTGAGAAAGGAAAGTTTATATTTATATATATAAAAAAGGGGAAATTTGTGTATTTGAGTTAGTTGGCTACTCACTGTTAGGAAATTGTTGTTGATTTTGTCCTTATAGTGCGCTTCTCTTTCGCGTCAAATACGACTGAAGGCGAAGGGTGTTATAAAGGGCAGCTTAAGGTTTGAGTAAAAATAATGGGTTTTCATTCATGTCGTTTACTCGAATTCTGGTATGAATGGAGATGATGATTTGCGGGAAAAGAAATGATTTCTTGTCGATTTCACAAAACGTATATAGAATCAGTCAACTAACATTGTGCTGCGCTGTTTTAATTTCAGTGTTAAAAAGAAACAGAGTCGTCAACTTGAATATATCGTGAAATGGACCAGCTGTAAGTATATGATATAGAACTAATCTAGAAGCCCTTGATGACGAATTAAGATCCAAATCTATATCTATATGTTGCAACGCCAGCTGGGAAATTAGGATTCCTCCAGATAATGAGTATTGCAAAGAAATCAATTGGATATTGGTGGTAATAGTTATCAATTTTATGCATAATAAATATATAGTTGGCGAGAGGAGTTTCTTGGGTGTACGTGGCGTACCATGGCACCAAAGGAGAAGCCAGCGATGACGGAGTTCTCGACGGAGACGGCTGCGAGCTGGAGAGTTCCGACGTGGCCAGCGAAGACCTGGGTGACGGCGCCGAGGGAATACTGGCAAACGGAGGTGAAGATGGCGGGGCCGGCAAGGTACCATAGCTTGATGGTCTTAAGTGGCTGCCTAGCGTTTCCCTCCATGTTTGTGTAACTGTATGGAGGGGATCGAGAAGTAATATGGGAAAGAGGGTGGCTCGCTAGTACTGTTTTGGCAATCAGGCTATAGGGATTGCATGAAATGAAACTGTGGTGCACTTGCCTCATATATAATCACTTCATTATTCACTGAAATAAGTAAGTCGGTAAAGATCTGGTAGTATTGAAAGTTTGGTGGGTTAAATTAAAGTTAATTGTTTATTATGGGTGCTAGTCAATGACTGCCTGAACTGACTGTGCCCCCAATAGCTTCCTTGATTTGGCTTCCATAAAATATGCCGAGTGAATTAATATCATCAAGTGTCAGAATTTCTTTTACCAAAAGAGAATTCAAGTGCATTAATTAGAAATAAAGTACTCCGTAATATTTATTCCGAATCCCAACTCGAAGGAGGAAGGAAAGACTCAAATATAGGGACGGAGGGTATCATGAACAAATTGAATGAATGCAAAGAATCAGAACTCGTGCTTCTCGTTGATGATGACAGCCCACAATTGGGTGGCTTCAATGTTCATAAACTGACTACTGATATTGGAAATTAATTATTACTATGTGTAAAACTTTGAACTGATTGAGACACGGCGGCTCGCTCTCCCGTGGACTAAGGAGGGAATAAGAACTTGGTTTATCTGCGCTTTAGAGATGGATCCAGTAATAGATCCAATGGCTTTGGTTTAAACCACAATGATCAAAACTAAAAGGACAACTCTTTAATTAACAATTAACATGACCATATCAGCAACAAATCTTGGATTAAAAAATTCAAACACACTACCACGTCATTTACAACTATCGAAAAATCAATTTTAGGACTTGTTTGATGTTAACCATTAACGGTGGTTTAGGACTCGTTTATTGCTTTCTAAGTGATATAGAACTCAAATAGGAAACTGATTATAATTTTTGGACAATACCAAGGTTATTAAACCCGACCCGGCTATTGATCTGTTTCAGTGGCCGGGTCGAGGTTTTAGAAGTTTAACCGCAGTTAAACCGGGTCTGACCGGTATTGATATTAATAGTAAAAATATATAGTTTTTTTTTGCAAAGGGTCCAACTATAGATCTGATCATGGTCTGACCAGGACAAAAATTTTGAAATTTTTAACTTTTAACCTGGAAAAACTCGGAAATTAGTCAATAAATTCGGAAAACCCGAAGAACCCGTCATGACCCGGCTGGTTTTTTGAAAGGTACAACCCAAAGGGAAAAAAAAGGGAATTGTGTTTGGGTCACAATTACCCCAGTTCAACCGACCGGGCTGGTCCGGGTTTGACAACAATGGATAATACATTACCCTTCTTTACCCAGGTAATACGTACCATATATGCAAGTTTTGGGTTGGTGTCGGGTGAAACCGGAAAAATTGCCATCCCTAGTTGCCCGATGGTCTTATAGGAAACTGAGCTAGAGCATATCTAGCTCATATTTACGTCAGGTAAGATTGTCGGCCATGACATCGTGGAGCAGGTAAGAGCAAGCAAAAGGGAGTATGTGGGATTTTTGTTGGTAAGTGATTTTGGTAGGAAAAATATGGGCTAATAAAAGATTAAAACGCCCTCTTTACATTCTCTAGTTCTTTAATGAGCCCAGGGTTACTTACATTTTTTTGCTATTTTTCTGAAAGCGAAAAATCCAACTTGAGCTTAGAAATTATGCGAAAATTTATGGAATATGAGACAAGTTTTGGAATTGAAAAACTGAGTCTCAGTTAACAATATAAAACTTTTTGAAGTTAATTCCGAACAATAAAAATTCCAAATAACAGCGCTAAAAATTTTATTCACCAGAATTAGTATTGTCAAAATGACCAGATAAAATTTGCGTGACTCATTTTACCAGGGAAGTCCCCACTATAAAATTTTCCATAATGGGTAAGTCCTTCGGAATTCTTCTCCTCTCAACTTAAACTGTTTAAAAGGAGTTAGTCCCTTTTAAATTGTTAATAACTTTACCAATTCAGATCTTAGTCTGAATTTGGTCTTCTACCACATCTTGAACGACCTGTGGGTTTCTTCTAAAAAATCTACACAAAAGGTTATCATGTTAACCTCTCTCCCAAATTTGGGCTATGTCTACAACCTTTGTTCTCCATTTTTTTCCGATGAGTTGGTGTTTCATGGAAGAGATATCTGGGAAAGGGCTTCCTTTGATCTTTTCCTCTTAATTGTTCTCGTTTCTTCCACTATGCTTCAAAGCTTAGTTGGTTGGAAATATCATTGTCATATCCTGGAGGTTGTGGAGGATACTTTCTTTCAGTTATAATTTTCTCTGTAAAATCAACTAGTCCTGGGCATCGATAGAAAAGCGCTTCAAGCTTGTGTGGAGCTATAATGTATTTTCATCATCCTCTGTTGTAGGATTATCAGCCACCAATATATGTTGGTTTTTCAAACTATTGTAATAGATCTAGGCTTTTTCTACTTAACTTGCTGTATCTTTTACCTTTTATCTTTTAATGGAATCATTTTTAGTTGTTGTACCTTTTATCTTTTAATGGAATCATTTTTAGTTGTTGATAAAAAAACAAAGGTCCTTCAATGGGATTTCAAACATGGTTTTAATATCATTGAATTTAGTTAGGATCCTCATTCAATGTTCTTTAAACTTCCCCACGTGACAATTATTTTGGAATAAAAGAATCCCCTAATCAAAACGACATATATATATTATGGAACGAATAGGCTAGCATTATTTAATTTTACCAGGATGTGTGATTTTTGCTGGCAAAAATATTTGCAGTGTCATTGTGAACGATGCTAAGAAGCAATGAGATTGTCGAACATTGCCCGCAATGAGTGAGTTTGCGTAGAACAAGTAGCGAAGAATTTGACGTTATCATCACTATATTGTATAATTAATGGTATCTTTTATTGTCAAAGGATGATTTGGTTTAGTTGGTCATGCTTCAATCAGCACTTTTAATGAAGCGCCCCGATCCGTATTTATCGGTTACAGTAAACACGCGCCAGAATTATTCTTATTAACAGCTCAGGCAGTACATTGCAGTAAATTACTACACAGTAAATCAAATACAACAACACACTGTATATATTACAACTGTCACCCATATCCGGAGACCATTATTCAATCCACTCAACAACAGCAGCTTAATCCAAATAGACAACATCAAAGAAATAAAGGATAGCAGCAACACAGCAACATATATAGCACAGCAGCCGAAGACTTAAATGCACATGCAACAGAGGTATGGATCCGGAGTCAGGTGGAGAAGAAAGCAGCAGCCATCGAAAGTCGTACCGGAACTACGAAGCAACTAAACCTACGGGATGAAACCCCGCAGGCGAGGGGTGAGTCCGAAGTGCTCACCGACGAAGGATAAACAGTGATATATAATCAACCATAATACTTTCGAAGCAAACACAGACAATACAACAGAAGAATTATACTAAAACATAACTGAGCCAAGACCAAAAGAATGTTTATTATTATTACCAATTTTATCTTCCGGACCCCATCACTGGACAAGCTAGGGTCGTACCTGGTTATTAACTAATTCCGGATGCCAGGCCAAATCACAATCCGGGATCAACATCCCAATATCAACAAATCCAGGATCAACATCCCAATAACAACATCATCCGGGATCAACATCCCCAACAACCAACCAAACCGGCCATGACACCACAGAAGTAGCCTCTAACCATCTAGTCGTACCACTACTTTCTACGTGACAATTAAATCATCATCTCAAATTCAATCCAGTTTCATTTCTCTATCCTCAATTAACCATCTTTCCATTATTTCAGATTATACCACAGACCCAACCAGCAACAATCTCATATCACTAACTATTCACAATTATCAGTTCAACATTTATCACAGCACAGATTTCACGAATCAATAACACCGCTAACCAACAACATCATAGCAGTCAAACAGCCAACAATATTCATCTCAGCAGTTCAATCAATTAACAAATCAAACACAGTATTACGGGCACCTATCAAGGGTTATCCATCCTCACCTTAGCCGATTATCAGTTATGAAATTGTCCAATAGACTCCAAGTCCGGTTCCTCAGGTATCTGCTCGTTATCAACTCCTATATCAAACAAATAATATACACACATAAGTGATATGCAAATGTCATGCTACTACTGTATACTGAAAAATAAATACTATCTCGTCTCGATTCTTCTTCGGGTTAACTTTCCATTATCATCATAATTCACAATTTATTTCCAGTGTCAAAAATATTACTATACCTATACCTATACCCGGATATTATTCCGGTATAATACTTCTTTGATAATACCCTTTCCATATTTATTTTCGTAAGTATGTACTTTCAATAATTATTAATTACTTATTACTATTATTACTATTTTTTTTCCATGATTATCTCCTCAAATTAATTACTCTTTTATCATATTTATATATATTTTCCAGAAAACAAATTATCTTTATTCCCAAAAATATATCTATTTTTATTTTCGAGAATATTATTTCCCAAAATTATTTTCATTCAAATTCTATTTTCTAGGTTTTTTTATTTTTTTTTAAAACTGGACTGGCCCTAAATAATGCAGCCCAGTCTTATTACCTAGACCCAACCCAGCCCCAGCTACAAGTCCAGACCCAAGTCAGGGCCCAGACCACAACAGGTCGAAGCCACGTCCGGCCCAGAGCCGGCGCGGCCTAGGACTCGACCCTGAGACTTGTCCGGGTCGTCCTCGGGTCTGCTGCTCACCTTAGGCACGCGAGCAACGGCGCGACGAACGGCGAAGTGGAGGCAGGGCGGTACGAGGTGACGGTGTTGATGCGGCAGAGGGGCAACGACGGTTTGTGCAAGGAAACAGAGGCGGCTGCAGATCCCGGAGCGAGTCGTCGCGTCGGGTTCGTGAGGAGGAAAAGGCGAGACACGGGCGACGGCTGGTGGTGACTTGGTACGGCGAAAAGGTGGACTCGGGCGGCTGTCGATCTGCTGCGGTGGACAACGACGAGAGAGAAAAAAGAAAGGAGAAGGAAGGGGTGGGGTGAAACGGCAGCGTTTGTGTGTTGGGTGTGGATGTGTGTTGTGTTTTCTTTTTTTGTTTTTTTTTTCTTTCTTTTGCAGGATTCTTAGGTGGTGTATGCAGGAGATTATTTTGCAGGTGTTTTGCAAGAGAGATGGCTACTGGGAGAGGGCTTGCAAGAGAAGAGAAGAAAGCTGTGTGGGTACTGGGATGGCATGAAGGCACAAGTAAAGTGAAGCACGGGCAGAACACTAGCATTTCACGGGTGGCACAGTCCACTCACAAGCTTCACATTGAGTGGCGGCTGCCTCGTTGCTGTGCAGCTTGTGAGGCGTGTCCCGTCCGGACCAGAAAATACCTAATGTACCCCCTTGACTTTATTTCTGGCCCTATAATTCGGGGTTAATCCAAATTTTTCTGAAGATTCCTGGACCCGAAAAATTCCAACTTGGTCCGGAAAATCCGCAGAAAAATCCCGAGCATGGGACAGGGCTCGGTTTCGGAATCCGAAGCTCAAATTACCATAAATTAATTACCCAAGATTAATTTTAATGGTAAATAACTGTAAAATAAATTTTATGGTGACGGTAAAAATGTAAAAATTACCCGGGCTGTTACAGCCTACCCACCTTAAAAGAATTTCGTCCCCGATATTCACTCTGATGCTGTAAACAGGTGCGGATACTGAGAACGCATGTGCTCCTCAACTTCCCAAGTAGACTCGTTCGCAGAATGCTTACTCCACTTAACCTTCACCATAGGAATGACTCGGTTCCTCAACTGTCTGACTTCCCGAGCAAGTATCTGTTTTGGCAACTCTGTATACGTAAGGTCCTCTGCGACTTCAACATCTGCTGTAGTAACCACATAACTCGGATCGGATCTGTACCTCCTCAGCATGGAAACATGAAACACATCATGGATCCGGGACAACTCGACTGGTAAAGATAATCTGTACGCCAAGGGTCCAACCCTTTCCACAATCTCATTTGGTCCGATGTACCTGGGACTCAGCTTTCCCCTTTTGTCAAATCTGATAACACCTTTCCAAGGTGCAACTCGGAGGAATACTCTCTCTCCCACTTGGTACTCCATCTCACGACGATGCTTATCAGCATAACTCTTCTGTCGGTCCTATGCTGGTCTCATACTCTGCTTAACTACCTGAATCTTGTCAACTGTCTGCTTAACCAAATCTGGACCCACAATCAAACGGAGACCTTCTTCATCCCAACATACTGGACTTCGGCATTTCCTTCCGTAAAGAGCTTCAAACGGTGGCATGCCGATGCTGGAATGAAAACTGTTGTTGTAGGCGAACTCCGCTAAAGACAAATACTGATCCCAACTCCTACTGAAATTAAGAGCACAAGCCCTTAACATGTCCTCCAGCATCTAAATAGTCCTCTCTGACTGCCCGTCAGTCTGAGGATGAAAAGCGGTACTGAAACTCAGCTTCGTTCCCAAAGCTGCTTGCAGACTCTTCCAGAACCGTGATGTGAATCTCAGATCTCTGTCTGAGACTATGGACTTAGGAATCCTATGTAGTCTCACAACCTCTGCATCATACTGTTTCGTCAACTTATCCAAAGTATCTTTCTGTCGGATGGGAAGAAAATGAGCTGATTTTGTAAGTCGATCAATGATAACCCAGATGGCATCATCCTGTCTCCGGGTCAACGGTAATCCAACCACAAAATCCATAGTGATCATCTCTCACTTCCACTCTGGCACTGTCAAAGATCTCATCTTTCCCCCTGGAGCCTAATGCTCGACTTTCACTTGCTGACAAGTGATACACTTAGCCACAAACTAAGCTACATCTTTCTTCATACGCGGCCACCAAAAATGACTCCTAAAATTCTGATACATCTTGGTGCTTTCGGGATGCATAGCATATGGCGTCATATGTCTTTCTTGCAAAATCTGACTGCGTAGGTCACTAACACTGGGTACACATAGGCGTTTCCCCAGTATCAATGCACTATCCTCAGCTATGCGAAACTTGTCTTCTTTCCCACTACGGACTGCTTCCTTCAACTTGATCAAGTCAGGATCTCCATCTTGTAGTTCCACGATCCAGCGTCTCAGGTTAGACTTGATTTCAATATGGGTCAACAAGGCTCCTGTCTCGTCAACTGGCAAATCAACTCCCATCTTCCTTAACTCGATGAGTGAGGACATCGAGTAGGTCGTGGAAGCATCTTCTGGCTGTCTCCGGCTCAAAGCATCTGCAACAACATTAGCATTTCCAGGGTGATACTCAATAGTACAATCATAATCATTCAGCAACTCAACCCAACGTCTTTGTCGCAGGTTAAGTTCCTTCTGAGTCATGATGTACTTGAGACTCTTATGATCTGTGAAGATCCAGCATCTCTCTCCAAACAGATAATGTCGCCAAATCTTCAAAGCAAGGATCACTGCGGCCATCTCTAGAACATGTGTCGAGTAGTTCTTCTCATGTGGTCTCAACTGTCTCGAAGCATAGGCAATAACTTGGCCTTCTTGCATCAGAACTGCTCCCAAACCAAGACTTGAAGCATCACAAAATAGCACGTATTCCACTCCTAGCTTAGGTACTGTCAAAACTAGTGCTGATGTCAACTTCTTCTTCAGTTCATCAAAACTCTTCTGGCAGGCATCACTCCATACAAAGGCTTGTTCTTTCCTCAATAGCTTGGTCGTGGGACTGACTATCAAGGAAAAAACCTCGACGAATCTTCGGTAATATCCTTCAAGGCCAAGAAAACTTCTGACTTCAGGTACAGTCTTGGGCAGCTCCCACTCTAGAACAGCTTTCACTTTGGCAATGTCAACCTTAATCCCATCCCCAGATACAACATGTCCAAGGAATGCAACTTCTTCAAGCCAGAACTCGTACTTACTGAACTTGGCATACAACTCATTCTCTCGCAGCCTCTGTAGTACTACCCACAGGTGCTCCTCATGTTCTTCCCCGCTCTTGGAGTATATCAGAATGTCGTCGATGAAGACTACCACAAACTTGTCCAAGAACTCGTTCAAGACCAAGTGCATCAAGCATATGAAAACTGCAGGTGCATTGGTCAAACCGAAAAGAACCACTGTGAACTCAAAATTCCCATACCGAGTACGGAAGGCTGTCTTCGGTATGTCCTTCTCTGCAATCTTGACCTGATGGTAGCCAGATCGAAGATCTATCTTGGAAAATACAGTAGCTCCCTGTAGCTGATCAAAGAGGTCATCAATCCTGGGAAGCGGGTACCTGTTCTTCACTGTCACTTTGTTCAGCTGTCGGTAATCCACACACATCCGCAAACTGCCATCTTTCTTCTTCACGAAGAGGACTGGTGATCCCCAAGGTGATGTACTAGGTCGGATGAATCCCTTCTCAAGCAGCTCATCCAACTGCTTCTTCAACTCTTGGAGTTCTGTCGGTGCCATCCGATATGGTGCCATCGAGATAGGTGTCACTCCCGGCATCAAATCGATGGTGTACTCAACTTCCCTATCAGGTGGTAATCCTGGCAGATCCTCTGGAAACATGTCTGGAAACTCCCTCATAACTATGATGTCCCCCAAAACCTGAGTCTGAACTTCTTCACCCTTGACATGGGTCAACAAAGCATCTTGTCTCAAAGGCTTCATCCCAGTATCCTGGTTAGCAGAGATACTACATGTAGTAGCAGCTCTCCCAATACTTGTCAACAAAACTTTTCGCCTGCCATCGGAAGTCAACAACACTTCCTTGGTTCGACAGTTCACCATAGCACTGTACTTGGACAACCAATCCATCCCCAAGATGATATCAAAACCTCCCATGTTCATCACAATCAACCGTGCAAGAAAAACCTCGCTATCGTACGAAAGCAAAACGCCTCCGCACACATGGGTTAACCTGACCACCATACCCGCAGGTAACCTAACCCTCATCGGACTAGTTAAACTCTCTCCCGTACAGTTATGTAGTATTCCAAAGCTTTGCGCAACAAATAAACGCGTAACACCAGGATCAATCAAAGTATAAGCAGTACTACCAAAGAATGTAAAAGTACCTGCTATAACATCGGCATTCTCTGGATCCTCGTCAGCGGTAATCATAAATGCTCTCGGCACTGCTGCACTCTGAGTCACGGCTGACTGGGTCCTAGCAGGAACAGCTCCACGTCCTCGGCCTCGGCCAACTCCAGAACCACTAGGTACACTGGCAACAGAAGCTTGCACTGTCTGAACAGGTGTCGTACCTCCAGATCTTCCCAACTTGGGACAAGCATATCGGTAGTGCCCAACTTCATTACACTCATAGCACCTCACCTGAGACAGAGGGGGTCTCGGACAAGCATTCCAAGATGAAGTCCCTCCAGACTGAGTCCAATAACTGCCTCGGTTGTTGTACACGTCCCTGACTAGCTAGCATGAACCGGCTCTGTCCATATCCTGACCGGTTCGCTGGTGTCTGGAACCTCTTGTTCTATCCCCCAGAACTCTGTGCAGCATGCCTCTTACGGATCTCCTATTGCTCCCTCTCATTGCCCAGCCAGATAATCTCGGCTCTTAGGGCATCTGTCAGCATGTCCTGGTAAGTCTCATAGACCTTGCACCCCATGACTATCTGGATGCCAGATCAAAGACCATCCCAGAAACGTTTACATCTGGCCTCCGGAGTAGCCACAAACTTACTGGCATAGCTCAGGCAATACATCGCAGTAAATTACTACACAGTAAATCAAATACAACAGCACACTGTATATATTACAACTATCACCCATACCCGGGGACCATTATTCATTCCACTCAACAACAGCAGCTTAATCCAAATAGACAACATCAAAGCAATAAAGGATAGCAGCAACACAGCAACATATATAGCACAGCAGCTGAAGACTTAAATGCACATGCAACGGAGGTATGGATCCGGAGTCAGATGGAGAAGAAAGCAGCAACCATCGAACGTCGTACCCGAACTACGTAGCAACTAAACCTACGAGATGAAACCTCGCAGGCGAGGGGTGAGTCCGAAGTGCTCACCGACGAAGGAAAAACAGTGATATATAATCAACCATAATACTTTCGAAGCAAACACAGACAATACAACAGAAGAATTATACTAAAACATAACTGAGCCAAGACCAAAAGAATGTTTATTATTATTACCAATTTTATCTTCCGGGCACCGTCACTGGACAAGCTAGGGTCGTACCTTGTTATTAACTAATTCCGGATGCCAGGCCAAATCACAATCCGGGATCAACATCCCAATATCAGCAATCCGGGATCAACATCCCAATATCAACAAATCCGGGATCAACATCCCAATAACAACATCATCCGGGATCAACATCCCCAACAACCAACCAAACCGGCCATGACACCACAGAACTAGCCTCTAACCATCTAGTCGTACCACTACTTTCCACGTGACAATTAAATCATCACCTCAAATTCAATCCAGTTTCATTTCTCTATCCTCAATTAACCATCTTTCCAATATTTCAGATTATACCACAGACCCAACCAGCAACAATCTCATATCACTAACTATTCACAATTATCAGTTCAACATTTATCACAGCACAGATTTCACGAATCAATAACACCGCTAACCAACAACATCATAGCAGTCAAACAGCCAACAATATTCATCTCAGCAGTTCAATCAATCAACAAATCAAACACAGTATTACGGGCACATATCAAGGGTTATCCATCCTCACCTTAGCCGATTATCAGTTATGAAATTGTCCAACAGACTCCAAGCCCGGTTCCTCAGGTATCTGCTCGTTATCAACTTCTATATCAAACAAATAATATGCACACATAAGTGATATGCAAATGCCATGCTACTACTGTATACTGAAAAATAAATACTATCTCGTCTCGGTTCTTCCCCGGGTTAATTTTCTATTATCATCATAATTCACCATTTATTTCCAGTGTCAAAAATATTACTATACCCATACCTATACACAGATATTATTCTG
Organism: Turnera subulata; assembly: GCA_028386065.3. Lineage (NCBI taxonomy): Eukaryota > Viridiplantae > Streptophyta > Magnoliopsida > Malpighiales > Passifloraceae > Turnera > Turnera subulata. The sequence goes on along the minus strand of JAKUCV010002236.1, from coordinate 32,988 downwards.
GTATAATACTTCTTTGATAATACCCTTTCCATATTTATTTCCGTAAGTATGTACTTTTAATAATTATTAATTACTTATTACTATTATTACTATTTTTATTTTTTTCCATGATTATTTCCTCAAAATAATTACTCTTTTATCATATTTATATATATTTTCCATAACACAAATTATCTTTATTCCCAAAAATATATCTATTTTTATTTTCTAGAATATTATTTCCCAAAATTATTTTCATTTAAATTCTATTTTCCAGTTTTTATTTTTATTTTTTAAAAAACTGGACTGGCCCTAAATAATGCAGCCCAGTCCTATTACCTAGACCCAACCCAGCCCCAGCTACATGTCCAGACCCAAGTCAGGGCCCAGACCACAACAGGTCGAAGCCACGTCCTGCCCAGGGCCCGCGCGTCCTAGGACCCGACCCTAAGACTTGTCTGGGTCGTCCTCGGGTCTGCTGCTCACCTTGGGCACGCGAGCAACGGCGCGACGAACGGCGAAGTGGAGGCGGGGCGGTACGAGGTGACGGCGTTGACGCGGCAGAGGGGCGACGGCGGTTTGTGCAAGGAAACAGAGGCGGCTGCAGATCCCGGAGCGGCGTCGTCGCGTCGGGTTCGTGAGGAGGAAAAGGCGAGACACGGGCGACGGCCGGTGGTGACTTGGTGCGGCGAAAAGGTGGACTAGGGCGGCTGTCGATCTGCTGTGGTGGACAACGACGAGAGGAAGGGCGGTTTGTGGTGGTGGCGGTTCACGGTGGTAGTGGCAGCAAAAGAGAGAAAAAAGAATGGAGAAGGAGGGGGTGGGGTAAAACGGCAACGTTTGTGTGTTGGGTGTGGATGTGTGTTGTGTTTTCTTTTTTGTTTTTTTTTTTGTCTTTCTTTTGCAGGATTCCAAGGTGGTGTATACAGGAGATTGTTTTGCAGGTGTTTTGCAGGAGAGATGGCTACTGGGAGAGGGCTTGCAGGAGAAGAGAAGAAAGCTGTGTGGGTACTGGGATGGCATGAAGGCACAGGTAAAGTGAAGCACGGGTAGAACACTAGCATTTCACGGGTGGCACAGTCCACTCAGAAGCTTCACAGTGAGTGGCGGCTGCCTCGTTACTGTGCAACTTTTGAGGCGTGTCCCGTCCAGACCAGAAAATAACTAATGTACCCCCTTGACTTTATTTCTGGCCCGATAATTCGGTTTAATCCTGATTTTTCTGAAGATTCTTGGACCCGAAAAATTCTAACTTGGTCCGAAAAATCCGCAGAAAAATCCCGAGCGTGGGACAGGGCTCGGTTTCGGAATCCGAAGCTCAAATTACCATAAATTAATGTAATTCGCACTGTGCAAGCCCACGCCCAATCCCAAGCCCAAAACAAACCCAGCCCAATCAACAGAAATCCATGGCGCGACCCGACCAGTCGAAACGGGTCGGACGCGGGTCGCGGGCTGCTCACCTCGGGTTGTGGCAGCGCGACGGCGAGAACGAGGCGGCGAGCGCGAGGGAGAAGCTGGCGCGGGGTCGGCACGCTGAGGCGACTCCATGGGTGGTGCGGGCTCGGCGCAGCGACGGCAGGGGGCTGAGCAGCGGCGCGGAGAAGTCGGATCCACGGGTCCTTTGCCGGGTTGAAGGCGCGTCACGGCGTCTCTCGCGGCGGAAGGAGGAGGAGGCGACGGGGGTGAGCTCGCGACAGGCCTCCGAGCTCGATGGTGGCGGCGGTGCGGCGCACGGCAGCCCAGAACCCGTCGGCATGCACAGTAGCAGAGGGAGGAGGGTGACGCACTGTTCACCGGCCATTTTTTTCCTTTCTTTCTTATTTTCTGAATTTCCTTTCTTTTCTTTTTCTTTCATTTTCTTTTCTTTCTCCTCTTTTCTGATTGGTTCCTCTCTTTTTTTTCCTGATTTTTTTTCTTTTTTTCTTTTTCTTCTTTTTTTTTCTCTTTTTTTCTTCTCTCTTTTCCTCTCTTTCTTTTTTTTTTCCTCTCCTTTTCTTTTTTTTTTTCTTCTCTTCTTCTTCTCTTCCTCTCCTGCTGCCTTCTTCTGCTTTCTTTTTATAAACCGTGTTTAACTATTAAACATGTGAGATCAATAATGCAGGCGGGTCCGATCCGGACCAGAAAATAACTGATACCCCCTTAGTTATTTTCCGGTGTGATTTTCTGAGAAATTTCGAAACCCGAAAAATACCAACTTAGTTCCGAAAAATCCACGGAAAAATCACGAGCGCGGGAAAACCCTCGGTTTCGAAAAACGACTCCCGATTTACCTTGAATTAATTACCCAAGATTAATTCAACAGTAAATCACGATAAAAAGACTTTTACAATCCCGGTAAAAATCAAAAATTTTACCCGGGCTGTTACATTAGTAAACTTATTAGCCATATTAATTGGTTAATTTATCAGGTTATTAATCTACAATAGAATTTTTAATTATTATTAATGATACTGATATTATTATACTGGAACAATAATCAAATCCTGGTCTTGGTTCCAATTTAAAGAAATCATTATCCTTTTCAGCCACAATATAACTTATCCAGATTGTAAATTTTTTTATCAAACCATCAAACTCACCAAAACTTTAGGTTAATAATATAATCAAACTTAAGGACCATAATAATTTTCCAGGTTCAAAGTTGGGCCCAAGCGTTTCAGCCCTATGGACCCAACCATGTCCATCAACTCATTGCATATTAACTGTCAACCCATCACATGCGAGTTCACTCACCCGTGACCCGGCGAAATCAAACCGGACAGCAACCGTTTGAAGGCGACTTGGATGGCGGCACGATGAGGCGAGTAGCAGGGGAGCACGGGCGCGAGTGGTGGCGGTGGCAGCTGGACGTGTGCAGAGCGACGGCTTGCTCGTCGCCGGGTATGGATCTCCTCACGGCAGCGTCGGGTTTTGCGTGTGGCGAGACACAGCCAAGGGAAGGCGACGGCAGTGACGCGTTGGTGGTCGCTGCTGCAGGTCGTCCCGGCGTCGCGTGAGGTGGAGGTGGCGAGGAGAAGATGCTGGCGAAGGCGGTGGCGTTGTCGGTGCTGGTGGCTGCCTTGGTCGTCGCGGTGGGGAGGAAGACAAGGCGGCAGGGCGACTATGACGGTTGCCGTGTGGGGTGGTGTCCGGCGACAGCAAGGAGGAGCAGAGCAGAGGAGGCGTGCGACGGTGGTGGCGCGTGCGGAGAGAAAGAGGAGATGGTGGTGGTGAAGGCGAGGTCGGGTGGTGTTTGTGTTTTGTGTTTTTATTTTCTTTTTCTCTTCTGGTTTCTTTTTCTGGTTTTGTGAAGAAGACAGGGAATAAACTGGCAGAGAATGGTGCTGGTTGTTTGCAGTGGTGGTTTTGCAGGGAAATAAAGTTGGCAGAGAAAATGCAGGTGATGGCGTGCAGGATGAGGAAAAAGGCAGAGTCACGGGCAGCACAGGTAAGTCACAAGCTGCACAGGAAGGAGGCGGCTGCGTGACTCAATCATGCAGTCGTGTCCCGTCCGGACCAGAAAATAACTACATACCCCCTTAGTTATTTTCCGGTGTGATTTTTCGAAGATTCCGGGACCCGAAAAATCCACGGGAAAATCTCGAGCGCGGGAAAAGCCTCGGTTACGAAAAACGATGCCCGATTTACCTTGAATTAATTACCCAAGATTAATTCTTTCGGTAAATCACTGTAAAAGACTTTTACAGTTCCGGTAAAAATCTAAATTTTTACCCGGGCTATTACAATTGTAGTTTTGGAATGTAAAAATCCCAAGTGTCAATTTTTGTGGGATGGAATGACTACTGAGCTCATCTATGTATAATTGAAGAAAAAAAAACAAGTAATTCAAATTGGTTACTCCTGTAAAAACCATCCATTGGCGAATCCGATGCCTAAATGCCATGTGCTTCGATCCGATTCAGAGGAGCATGAGCATTCAGATTCAGAGGGCAAAAAAAAAAGTACTAGTAGTAAAAGAAGAGTATGATGAGCATTAAATGCTGCCCGACATTTAATGTTTTTCATGTCAAATCCAAGAATTTAATAGCTCTCGCATCATTTATAAAATATTAAGTGCGACTGTAAGAAGATGTGCAATTTTTTAAAAAAAAATTGAAGTATTAATGTATCTGTACAGAAATGATTATATGACCACTTTTTTCTTTTAACACGAATATGTGACCACATAAAAAACAATAGCTATTATCGTTTATCTCATTACATGAAGCGCCCCGACCCGAATTTACCGTACACAGTAAACACGAGCCGGAACTGTAACAACCCAACTAGACAAACCCAAGCATACAGTGCATAAAACAATAACTCGGGCCCAACGGCCCAAAATGATAACAAAAGTATGCACAGCGGAAGACTTAAAGACTCACTAACACTGTATGCGTAATAGATGCAACCTATGGATCCAAGCCCGTCCAAGGGATAACGCCGCAGCCTGTCTGGAATGCACCAAGCCTGTACAACAAACAACTCATCCTACGGGATGAAAGCCCGCAGGTGACGGGTGAGTCCGAAGTACTCACGACAATGGAAAGACGATCAATATGGACACTAAAAATTACTCAAGTCCAAAAACAGGTAAAAACCGACCCAAAGACTCAAATAAAATCCATTATCCAATTTTATCTTTTCCGGGCCCCGTCACGGATAAGCTAGGGTCGTACCAGGTTATCAACCTGTTCCTGGTGCCAGATCAAAAAGAACCCGGGATCAACATCCCAATATCAAACTCAGGGATCAACATCCCAATCAAACCGGCATCAACATGCCCATCACAAGTAACCCA
>JAKUCV010002236.1:0-26411 GCA_028386065.3 Turnera subulata | reverse complement strand
TGTGATTTTCCGAGAAATTCCGAAACCCGAAAAATACCAACTTAGTTCCGAAAAATTCACGGGAAAATCACGAGCGCGGGAAAATCCTCGGTTTCGAAAAACGACTCCCGTTTTACCTTGAATTAATTACCCAAGATTAATTCAACAGTAAATCACGGTAAATAGACTTTTACAGTCCGGTAAAAATCCAAAATTTTTACCCGGGCTGTTACATTACATTTTCACAGTTAACTATGAACGTAATAATGGCCACATCAAATCACAATGAGTCTTTTCCTTAAGATAACGTAAAATCACGAATGGTCTTACCAGCTTGCTGTGCCGCATTGAAGATAAGATTGGTTTTTATTTTTTTCTTTATCAAGAGATAAGACCAATCTTTTATATTATTATAAGAATCCATTTATAATTATTTTTTTTATCTTGTGCCCTATGAGAATATAATAACTAACTAAAAAAGAAATAAATCCTCACAATTATTGAGCAAATATTTTCTTAATGACTGAAATAACCTTCTACAATAGTTGATTTGTATAATATATTAATTCAAGCATAATATTGCAGTCATTAAGATAATAATATTCATTAATCATAAAAATTTATTTTTTTTAAGAATTTATCATGTGCCTGTAGGGCATTCAAAGCACAGTGAAGCAATGCTACCACCTATCCTAAACGCTCGGCTAGGCAAGTCCTTGGAATGAAAAAAAAACCTAAGCTTGGAATGAAAAACAAACCTAAGTTTCCTTTTTAGTTTTGGATAAGAAATCCTCTTTTTTTTTGGATTAAAATAAATAAGAGATCAAAATATGATACAATCTCAGACCTATTTGAATGTGGCAGATAACAGCAGAGCCGATAAGGCAATTTTCTACTCCGTCCGACTAGTTCTGGGTTCGAGTCCCGGGCAACATCTTAGAATAAACTAAATCAATGCGAATTCGAGAAATTGCGGTAGAAAGGCAAAAATCTTATACATAGTACAAGTATCTTAGATATAGAAAAGATAAAAAAACCTTTAATAATTTAATGTCAATGTCAAGATATAAGACCGGTCTATTACTAATTTTTTTTGTCAATTCAATTGTTGGGAAATGAACTAAGAGAGCAAATATTCAAACGATGGCCCACAGTACAAAATATTTTTGTTTTACAATTAGCTAGTATATTAATATAAAATATTTTCATTTTTTTAATATTGGATAATTGATATAGTCACTCAATAAGGTATATTTTTCTAATCAACATAAAATCCAAAGCAAGAACTCAAAGCATGAAATATTTGAGGATTTTTTAAATACTAATCCTTTTGTTGATATTAACCTTGACAGTGGAGAGAAAAATAAATAGAGCAATAACAGGAAATGATACACGAAGCACTCTAATAGAAAAGGCGTCACAGCTCTGGTGTCGAGGTTGACTTACATATTGGTGTGAAAGAAAAAAAATATTAGAAAAACTTCACTTGGATAGCACAATAGTCCCGTTTAAAATTTAAAATAGAAAAGTTAGGGTGAAGATAAAATTTATCGCACTACAAATTTGAGAGTGATATTGTCACGCCCAAAAATATAATGAACAAGTTTATTAAACTCTGTTTTCTTCTCACAAAATGGTTTTTATGTTTAACTGCGGCTAATCTCAATCACTTGGCAAATAAACCAAAAACAGTAGCAAATTAACCTTTGTCGTGTTTGAGAATTAGTGGAGCGCAGTGGCAAAATTAGACAAGATTTTCAAGGAGCCAATATAATTTTTTTCCATAATAAAAAAGACTTAAATAAAAATAAATTTTAAGAAGGAGCAAATGTAAATTGCAATAATACATGCAAAAATTAGAAATTTAGGAAAACCCACGGCCACCCTAGGCTACCAGTCACTCGTGCCATTGGTGGAGCGCATTACTACATTATAACACCTTGCAATGAGTCAGCAGCGCCTTGCAAGAAAAGAGAAAGGAAGGAACGTAATAACCATTAAAAAAAAAAAAAAGTTGTTTCCTCTGATGTATAACAACTTTGTGTTTTTTTTTTTCAGCCTCCAACTTGTAATCCTTTGTATAGTTTCTTATTTAGCATCATGTATACTTTTATTAGGGCTTTTTCTAATTCATATTAATGAACATTTGATTTTGATTTAAAAAAAAAACATAGAAAAAGAAAGAAAAAAAACAGAGGCAAAATATTTGGATCTGGCGGGAGGTCCATCATGACTGACTGGAGACATTGCCCTATGGTTAAAAAAAAAAAAGCATATAACAATTGCGGTAGTAATGTGTGTATGTATATATATTTTGATCAGTTCAGTTGTAATGTATATTCGCTCTCTAATTTTTGCTATTCCTCAGGTCCATGCTAGTGAAACGATATACTATATATTATTCTAGGCAGAAACAAAAAAAAAACAAAATAGATTACACATTAATCTAGTCCACTCCCATGTTTGTGCTTGAGTGGATATGTTGGGCTCCTAAAGAATCATTGCATGAACGAAGGTGCCAACATGTATAACATTTTTTTTTTTTCGAAACATATAATTTTAACATTGATACCACTCCATTCCAACCCATTTCATCTAATTAAACATGCAAACACGAGAGAATATATTTGTCGTTGAAATGATAGTCTCATTTTTTCAAAGATCTGGACTCCATCCATAAAGAATCATTGCGGCGTGCACGAACGAGTTACCAACACCCTTCAGATTATGTTCAGACATTAATATCATGACCTCCAGCCACACTCAATACAAACACGTTTTGTTTGTTTTCTTTTTTGGCGAATAATACTATTCGTTTTGTTGCAATGACAAGAAAGTAAAGAAAACTTTAACTTCCATGTCAAAATTTGAGATCTTTCTTTGTTAGATACCATCAAGATCATGCTATGCTAAATTTTTTACATATCAGCCTTTCACTGAACGAGGAAAAACGTGCAAGTGTCGTGTTGAAAGAACCTAAATACGAAGCGAGCCTAATTATAAGACATCAATATCATATCACATCCACTAAATTATGTACAAGTCAAATACTTTTTAGTTGTAATTATCTCTAACATTCTCAATGACTACGAACACCTCATTAGATTTTGTGTATATACTAATTGTTAAATTAGGGTTAGGGACGAAGTGCACATTAATGCACCCCGAATATTTGTTGATGGGAAATGGAATTACTGGAGTATTTTATAGTCCAAGGATATATATCTGATATTTCCCTCTTTTAATTTCCTCTTCTAATTTTTTTTTTTCGAGTTGATGCATTTGAGAAGTACTAGTTTTATTACAATATGTAGTTTGCTGTTATTAAAATAAGTAGTTAAATCCTTTCAGGTACTGACTTCCCACAACAGTTGATGTGTTTGAAAGGAAATTAACAAGGAGAAGAAGCAGTCAATCTTTGAAGATCCAATCCAAACACAATTTCTTTTTTCTTTTAAACATATGTCAACGCAAATTCAGTTATGCCGTTTGGAAAAAGTCCTTTTGATATGGGCTCAAATAATGAGTGGGATCAAGTACAACAGGCCTGCAATCATGAATCCAAAGTAAGAACAAACCCAACCCGATAATCTTTATTCTTCTTCTTCCACACTATGAGGATGCTGCATTAGTTTTGGTTTGCGGTTATTTTGGCTCAGGATCATATCAAGGCAACAACCCGAAAAACCCTGCCCAATATCCCCCTACCAAGCTACTTTTGGAGATGAACCACTTGGAGCAGGAGCTGATTAGAACCTCTCACGGGCTAAAATGATGGTGTTCCAAAACAATGTATCCATTTTGCTTTGGGCGTGGAAAAGGAATCTTTAAAGCCCCTTGGCTTAGACTCGCAATCTCTTCTAATTTCTCCAGTTTAATCAAAGATATCTTCTAATTTGTGGCCAAGCTATGTGCATACTGGATAGTAAGAAATGGACCTTCTTAAGCGGATGTGTTAGCCTGAGAGGTAATGGGCCTATAGGCTATAACTTTGGAAAGTGTGGGAGAAGGTTTTGTGCGGTCCCCAAAATGATTGCATCTTATAATATATGAATTTTAGTTTGCTTTTTTTTTTTTGTCAGAAATGTAATTAACTGTATTAAGGTATTAAAAGCATACAGAATACAACCACATAGGTCCACATAGGTTAATTTTGCACCTAAACATCAGATTCAGTAGCTATTGGCCATTCCAGGCTAGGGATGGCAAAATTCCCATACGTGCGGATCCCCGGGGATTCTCTGCAATGGAGACGGAGATGGGGTGATTCTTAACTTGCATAGGGCGAGGATGGGGCGAATTTTCTACCCAAAGTTGATTCAGGGATGGGAATATGCTCCCCGGTCTCGCGACCAGAAAAAAATATAAAATGTTTATTCTCTAAGTTCTTGTGTTCATGTTTGTATTTATTGCCCATGAGGCTGTGAGACTTGATCCTCAAGCCATAGTGTGTTTTTTTATTTCCTATTCGGTATCTAGAGCTTTACCTAGACTAATTCGGATTTGACCCAGATCGCGCATCTGGGTATAGTGAGTGAGCCTTTCAATGAGGATTTTCTGCATATACGAGGATTCGAACCCGAGACCTCGCTTAATCGCAACCAAGTCGCTTATCAGTTGGACCAACCCCACATTGGTCATGCCATAGTGTGTTTATCTGTACGATTTGTGGGTTTTTTTTATGCTAAAGGAAATTGTACATCGGATTGGATTGCAAATTCAATTAATTAGAATTTGTCCCCCGACCTAGTTGGACACTACAGTCACTTGATCATTCATGAAGCTTACTAATTTGACCAAAAAAATTAAAGAAAACTTTGTTATGTTATACAACATTGTCATGAGAAGATAAGTATGGATTAGCAATAGATAAAATATATCTGGTCCATGAACAACAAACCTCACCCACTTGTTTTTAGGTAAAAAAGTTTTTTCTATCCTTACACTTTGTCGATTTCGTATTTGTTGTCCTTCTTCACTTAATTTCACTCACTATGTCCCTGAACTCTCAATTTACCGGGCTACCCTGTCCATTTTACAGCCTATAGCCAGTAAATTGTCCTTTTTGTTGACACGTGTCACACGGGCCTGTGGGTTGCCATTTTTTATTCTTTTTCCCTTTCCTTTTCTTCCTAAATTCTCTTAATAATCATTTTTGTTATAAAAAAAAAAGAAAGTACAACATAATAGCTTGAATGCGTTCTAGAAAACTTCTTTAATGCGTTCCTGCCAAAAAAGGAAATCAACTTTAATGTATTAACCGTTAACCTAGCAATTAAGTTTGATTATTGTGATTTTTAGTAGAAAACAAAAAGATGACCACCAGAACTAGTAAACCATCACTCCCTCATCCTCCCTTACAAAACACCACCCTAAAACAAACAATCACCTCCTAGAGTAACCTCCACCACCACAAAAACCACCACCATCGTCATCTTTTACCACTAAACACACTACCCCACTAGACCATCTATCTTCTCTAGCCTCTTTAGCTTCATATCTGAAAACTTAAATCCAAACCCAAATCCTCCACGAAAAAGAACAACATCAGAGACCAGAGCATTCTTCATCACCATCGGATTCGCCACTCCAGCCGCCCTCCTCCTCCTTCGCTTTCCACTCCTCCAGCAACTTCTCTACAGGTGGCGACGAGTCTGTGCACACCGTCCAATGAGAAGCAAGCTTGACCTCGCTTTCCACCATGATTTTTGTCGCGATTTCAACCCCGAGTTCCTGCAGTTGCCCTCCACTTTGTCACTGGCTCACATACAAACACTACACTCTTTCTCTTTTAATTTCAATTTCTGTGTTGTTCTATTCTCTTTGGGTCTAAATGTCTCTTGTTGTTGGATTGTTTTTGTTGATTTATTAATGGTAAAATTTGGTATGGTGGTTTGCATGTGGCATCTCGTTGTTATTGATGGGTGCTGGTGAAGTCGGCTCGACCTTGGTGGTGTTGCGTTTTGCTGCAAAGAAGGGGAGGAGGGGTGGGGGCAAGGGATGGGGATAACTAGGGTGTGTTTTGCGGTTAGATTTAGGTCTCTATTAATTAATTAATGATGTAAAGAATTTTTTTAAAAAAATGAATTCGGTAAAAAAGTAGCCATACAGATTTAGTTTTTTTTTTTTAACAATGCCATACAGATTTATTTAATTCATATAAAATAGGATTTCTAAAAATTTAATTTTGGGGAGAAAAAAGAGAAAAAGAATAAAAAAGGGCAATTTTGTGGGCCCCACATGACATGTGTCAGCACTGCAGTAATATACCGACTATAGGATGTAAAAAGGACATAGTGACCCGGTAAATTGTGAGTTCAGGGACATAATGAGTGAAATTAAATGAAGAGGGACAATAAATATGAAATCAATAAAGTGTAAGGACATAAAAAATTATTTAACCCTTGTTTTTAAGTCCTTGTCTTACTGGATGTATCAAGGAGGGTGATTAGGAAAAAATAATGAAGATTATTGCAGTACACCATTCATGATAAAGACCCATGTCACTGATCAACAAGGATAGATTGCCTTTCTTGTGACATGACAATGCTGCTAGAATTTGCTAGTGGATACGATATATGGCTATGAGCTGTAATTTTTCTTCTTACAAAAAGATATTTTAAGTCAATTTTTTCAACAAGCGCGATTAATTAATCCCATTCCAGACCTAATATATATGAAGTACAAAGTTGGTGATCATGACTCTCAGAATGAAGGCTTAAACGCAGATATCTTTAATTAGAATAACTCTAAATAATCCTATACGGGAAGTACTACTTTAGACAACAAACCCACATGAATAATTTTTTAGTCCCGTCTCACCTAACTCATATACAATGACATGATAATCCATGCCACTTATGCAAAAGCACAAATAGTGCTTCAATTGTGTCTACAATTGTATTGTAGCGACAGTAGTAAGTAGTACAGGCTAACAGCAACTAGCTAGCAAGAGGCCAAAATTGGACAGTGGCATGCTTGGAAGAAAAAAAAACCATTGTTTTGTGCAACGCATGACTACTGACGTGTGAGTAATCTTGTCTACATTGTTCTAATCAAATGGTATTACATCGCTCTTACGGCTGGGTTGGCATTGAAAAGGACAAGCCAAAACCAACGACGTTTTAAGAGCGGTTTAATTTTAGTTATTATTATTTTCTAATCAAGAAGGGAGGTTTTCGATTGTGATCTGCATTCTGTGCTGTCTCAAAAATTTATATTATTTCACTAGAAAAAAAAAAAAAAGGCTGATGGTAGCATGACTTATGCTAGCATATGAACTCATCAAATTTGCCGTAGGTCCGTAGCGCACTTTCCCTCCTCTCCACATCTTTTTCTTTGCCTGTATTTTGGACGAAATCAAAAACCAATCATGGGGGTAGTTGATCTTGGTGTCATATCAAAGAGCAAATTATGAGGAAATAACTCATTGGAATCATATTTCATTAGAATGATTGCTTATAGTCTTTCAACAAAAAAACTTCTTCTGCAAATTAGTTATTTCAGAAAACAAAAAGAAAATATTCGTCTGCACATACTGAATTGAAGCAGCACGTCCTTACAACGCAAACAATAAAATTCCGTTGTACTTTATTTAATCATCTAGTGGAAGGTGGAAATACCTTTTTTATTTTTAAGCTCAGCGATGAAAACTGAAGAGTGTCTGCCTACTAGTATCATAATTAGTTGGATGGATGACATCGATTGTGTTGTGGGCTGTAAAATTTTGTTATTAATGTCATTCTTGATGATGCCACTCTCGCTAGCCGTGGACAGTGGACTGGAGACGGCGTGTGTCATATTGACAAAATGATCATCAAAACTCCAAAGTCACCGCACAGAAAGTAAAAATTTAAGAACTGAAGGTGATCGTAGAAAAAGTTTGTGAATAAAAATCCAACCAAAGTCAAATTACCAAAGGTCGCCCCTACGTCTCTGACAAGTAGATTCTCCTATCCAAGATCTCCATGACCAAGTTAATACTCCATGCCTCGTTTGTCTGCTACCTGCAACTCACAGTATCGATAAAGCCCAAAGGAAAAAAATGAAAGCACCAACCTAACCCAAACTCTTCCCTACCCCACTTGTCTCCATTATTTCTCTATTTTTCTCGTTAAACACAGTAATAGACATCCTTTTCTCTTTCCCTTCTTTCTCGCTATAAAACAGACACAAGACACTCTTGAAGTTGTAACTCTGGAACACAAACTTGAAACTTTTCAATCTTCTTCATATCATAGTCTGTCCGATCCCAGAAGAAAGAAAAACACCGAGGTGGTTTTTCGGGGAAGTGAGGTAAGGGGAGGAGAGAAAGGTTTGGCCAGAAGATTAAACAAAAAAACACAAACATTTGCTGTATGTCAGTGAAGTACTACAGTGATAGTAATTACTACGGTGGATACGGTGAGCTTGCTAACCCTTTACAATGGCCACAGCTCAGGAAAAGGCGACGCTTCCTTCTTGTTGCAGCATTGCCCCTCCCGCCAACCACCGTGACAACAGCAGCAGCACCAGCGTCTCCTCCTCTGCTGCTGCTGCTGGTGGTAGCGGTGGCGGTAAGGTGGTTGTTGCTGCTGCTGCTGGCGGGGGTTTGCAGGATTGGAGCGGGTCCGACCCTTCTGAGAATCCTATCCAAAAGAGGGCAGCCATGGCGACCCTGATCACCCCTGTTGGGTCCCTCGCTGTCTCTGATGCCGGACCAAACACCACGTCTGCTAAAGGTAGATTCTGATCATTTTTCTTGATCCTTTTTCCCTTATTTAATTCGCTTATGGTGTGATTCATCTGGAGTTTACAACTTTGGTAATCTGAGTATTTGTTGGTTTACATCCAGTGAATTTCGCTTTTATCTTATTATTGAAGTTGAACCCTGATATGCTTTACAAAAAAAAAAAAAAAAAAAGCTTACTTGATCCATAATCTGCTACTGATAAGTTGAACAGAGCTATACAAACTTTAAGAGCTAGTGATCACCAGTTCATGTAACAGTGGGAGTATTTCTTTGCACCCCATTTATCTTTATCGCCACCGAACAGATTATGGTGCAATGTTATATGTTCCTTCTAATGGAATCGTGGCTGATATTCTTGTTCACACTTTTCCTAATAATGGACGATGAAATGCCAATTCTGTGTGCTGTCAAAATGTGGCATTTGGCCCCTTAGATCTTTGTAATGATCAGAGAGTGTGGCTTTTACTTGTTGGAAAGCTATAAAATTTGTTAGTATCCTTGTACAGGAATCACAATCATTACAAGGGCCCAAACAAGCCACCCTTTGGATCCTTTAACCGGTGCTGAAATTGCAGTTGCGGTGGCAACTGTTAGAGCTGCTGGAGCAACTCCCGAGGTTTTTAAACAGTTTGGATTATGATTTGAAGCATAATTGTTGCTGGCAATCTTTTACATAGAAATGAGCTGATTGTGTTTTTTTCCAGGTTAGAGATAGCATGCGCTTTGTTGAGGTGGTTTTGCTGGAACCAGAGAAGCATGTTGTTGCCTTGGCGGATGCATATTTCTTCCCTCCTTTCCAGCCTTCATTACTTCCCAGAACTAAAGGTGGACCTGTGATTCCAACTAAACTCCCTCCAAGGAAAGCAAGACTTGTTGTTTACAACAAAAAATCAAATGAGACGAGCATATGGGTTGTCGAGCTCTCTGAAGTTCATGCTACAACTCGAGGTGGCCACCACAGAGGCAAAGTCATTTCATCCAAAGTTGTTCCTAACGTTCAGCCGCCCATGGTATAATTAGAAATATTCTCTAATGCAACATTTTTTCAGGACATCTAGTTTTGACTTAAATGTTTGGTGATGCATCCACTTGGTGTTGTGATGATATGGACTCTGGTGAGCAAGCTACAAAGGAAAGTATGTCAAAGAGATTGTTTCTGTAGTGAGAATAATTGCTCAAGTTGGAGTTGCTGTAGGCAGATATGAAAAACAAGGGGCGTCATGTGAAAGATATGAGATTCTAGAAGAAGATTTCTGTTTCATCGTCGAAGGATATGATATCTCTTATGGTGGAAAGATTTTGCAATTAGAATTGAACTAGATGTTTCTCAAAAAAAAGAATTGAACTGGATGTTCTGCGAGATTTTGAATAGTATGCTATTTTCTTGTAAAATAGTTTCTGAGAGGCCAGTGGAGAGTTTTTTTGCACCCTCTGCTATGAACAGAGGGAAGAAATGTTCTGCTTGAGATGGTGTGCGTTTGGCATGATTCTTTATGTGAATGTCCAACATGAATTCTACTCTATTTATTTGTGGGCTTCCTAATGACAGGATGCTTCGGAATATGCTGAATGTGAAGCTGTGGTGAAAGACTTCCCTCCATTTCGAGAGGCAATGAAAAAGAGGGGCATTGATGATATGGATCTCGTGATGGTTGATCCATGGTTAGTTACTCTGCTGAGATTCTTTCACATTGATTATCTAAAACATTTATGCCTTCTATTTTCCCTTTTCACTTAGACCATTGGGTCATTTCTCTTGCATTTTCAGGTGTGCTGGGTATCACAGTGAGGTTGATGCTCCTAGCCGAAGGCTTGCTAAACCTCTAATCTTCTGTAGAACAGAGAGTGATTGTCCTATGGAAAATGGTTATGCTCGTCCAGTTGAAGGAATCCATGTTCTTGTTGATATGCAAAATATGGTGGTGATAGAGTTTGAGGACCGCAAACTTGTTCCCCTACCACCAGCTGATCCCTTGAGAAACTACACTCCTGGTGAAACTCGAGGTGGTGTTGATCGAAGTGATGTGAAACCACTTCAGATCATCCAGCCTGAAGGACCAAGCTTTCGTGTTAATGGGCATTTTGTTGAATGGCAGAAGGTGCTTGCTTTTTTGTGGAACTGCAGAAGTGACTGATCTTTAGTTAAACATATCATGCTAACTAGAATTCTTTCATTTTACAGTGGAATTTTCGCATTGGTTTCACACCCAGGGAAGGTTTAGTTATATATTCTGTTGCCTATGTTGATGGAAGTCGAGGCCGGAGACCTGTTGCCCACAGGTTAAGCTTTGTTGAAATGGTAGTTCCTTATGGAGATCCAAATGATCCGCATTATAGGAAGAACGCGTTTGATGCAGGGGAAGATGGATTGGGTAAAAATGCACATTCTCTTAAGAAGGTGAGAGCTATTTCCTTGGTTCTCCAGGACTCTTATGTTTTCTTCATTTCCAACTCTAAAAGGCTAGTGTATTGACAATGCAGGGTTGTGATTGTCTGGGTTATATCAAGTACTTTGATGCACACTTCACAAACTTCACGGGAGGTGTGGAAACAATTGAGAACTGTGTATGTTTACATGAAGAGGATCACGGGATTTTGTGGAAGCATCAGGATTGGAGAACAGGTTTGGCAGAAGTACGCCGTTCAAGAAGGCTATCAGTGTCTTTTATATGCACTGTGGCTAATTATGAATATGGGTTTTTCTGGCACTTTTATCAGGCAAGTTGATGTATGAATTATCCCCTTGTATGCTGTTTGCTGAATGGAAATTGGGCCAGATTGGTCAAGTTCATTCTCAATTAAAAAAATTTTCTTCTTAAATTTTTTGGAAAGCTGCCACCATCTAGATGGCAACATGAGTTTGTTTTTTAGTGCAACGAACATTTCCTTTCCTAAGAATTTCTTACAATAGAATGTTATGTCCTCACTAGTTGCAAGATTATCTTAAACATTTCCATAATTCAAGCCCATTATTCTCTTTATCAGGATGGGAAAATTGAAGCTGAGGTTAAACTCACTGGTATTCTCAGCTTAGGAGCACTGCAACCTGGGGAAGTACGAAAATATGGTACAACCATTGCTCCTGGATTGTATGCGCCAGTCCATCAACACTTTTTTGTGGCCCGTATGGATATGGCAGTTGATTGTAAGCCTGGTGAAGCATTTAACCAGGTAATCTTTTTCGATCATATGCCTGCCGTAATGACATTTTTGTTGCTGTCCTAACTTCAGGGTTGCTCAGGACATTTGGAAAGACTAGATTTGATTGTCACAGTTTGCTTCCACTAATACGTTTTTGTTGGAGGTCCTTGTTACTTTCTGAATGAATGTAGTTAAACATCCATTTCAGCTGCAGTAGTATTTATGGAATGATGTCAATCTTTCTTCCACGATTTGAGTCTTCAGTTTGTTTTTCATGCTTAAGGTGGGGATAGGTTTATAATGCTTATCCAGCGTTGGGGTGGTTTGAAACATTGATGTCCTGAGTTCGACGAAACATTTGCTTAGCTATTTCTGCTCTATTTTTCTTCCAGGTTGTCGAGGTTAATGTTAAAGTTGAAGAACCAGGAAAGGATAATATCCATAATAACGCATTCTATGCTGAAGAAGAGCTGCTCAGATCTGAATTGCAAGCTATGCGTGATTGTAATCCTTTAACCGCTCGCCATTGGATTGTAAGCATTTTATCATTGTTGTGAATTCTGTATTCAGTAACCAGATAACTTGCAAGATTCAGTAGCATGCATGTACAGGGAAATTATACTGTGCATCCCTTTCTCTCCTGTTTATTGGTTTATGGGAGAGCATGGCCATTTCTTTTTCCCCATTAATTGGTTTCTACAGTACATTGAAGCGTCAATTTTGTATTTCAGGTCAGAAACACAAGAACTGTCAACCGCACAGGACAGCTGACAGGTTACAGACTGGTGCCTGGTTCAAATTGCTTACCATTAGCTGGATCTGAGGCAAAATTCTTGAGAAGAGCTGCTTTCTTGAAACATAATCTTTGGGTTACGCCTTATGCCCGTGATGAAATGTATCCTGGAGGAGAGTTTCCCAATCAAAATCCACGTGTTGGTGAGGGATTGGCCACCTGGGTTAAGCAAAATCGATCACTTGAAGAAACTGACATTGTTCTTTGGTCAGTTCATTTGTTAAGTGATATCGCCTGAATCTTAAATTTCCATGTGATTATGCCCCTCCATTCCGTAACGTCATAAATATAGTAACACAGATAATATGGAAAATTCAGTTATACACCTGGCCAACCATAGCTTTTCATATGAGAATGTTTCAGGTTATTTTCTGTATCTAATCATGACATCACCTAATTTCAGGTATGCATTTGGAGTGACACACATTCCTCGGCTGGAAGACTGGCCTGTCATGCCAGTGGACCGCATTGGTTTTATGCTCATGGTATGTTCGAATTATGTACTTCACAGAGTTTTATATTTTATATCAATCACCTGCCTCGGGCAGGTAAGCATCTGATGTGGCACTTGTCATTGGATAGCGTGGACACATGTTGATTACTTATGGTGCCACATGGGTAGGTCTCACATTTTAGAAATGACGTGGCACCGTAGAGCAATTTATCTATGTCCACATTACCCTGTGGAGGTGCCACATCAGAAGACAGTATAAAACTCAATGGAGATAATTGGGATAGAAAATTTTTGAAGTATACGATCGTTCCAAAGATAGAACTCCAGACACTAAAAAGTACATTTGACCCCCTCCTTATTCATGCAGACTTGACTGATCATTATAATTATGGTTCTTGTAGAAATAGGGAGACTGCAATTTGAATCTACATATGTAGGAAATAATATTAGTATCTTAATCCGTGTTCATTATGCAGCCACATGGGTTCTTCAATTGCTCGCCTGCAGTTGATGTCCCTCCAAGTGCAAGTGATTTGGACCTGAAGGAGACTGCGATAGCAGCAAAGCCCATCCAGAACGGTTTACTAGCCAAGCTCTGATGACTGACTAGTAGATGGCGAAATTCAATAGAGTTTTCCTGGAAGAACAGAGCCAATTCGCTTGTTGCATTGCATTGCATCATCCTGTGTGTGTTGTTGTCAATGTGCTATTTTATTAATTACTCTCATGTAGCTTGTCGTGTATCCTGGTCTGCGCACATTATCTTAATTAATATCATTGTACTCTGCGACAAATCTCTGTAGTTAGAACATTTGTTGTGAGCTTATGTCACCATTGGCGTCTTGTAGATTGCATCATATAATAAATAATGAGCAGCGAGATATCCATGCTGTTGCTGCCCTAGTTGACTGGTCATGGATTGGCTTATCCACCTACTGCATTATCTAATGAACATGCGCAAGATATTATTCTCCAAGTGCTGGTTGATGGTTCAATGGGCAGATTACTCTGACTCTCTCTCCTTGATATGGTTAGGATTATGGGTTACAATTTACTAAGCTTTGCTTTTTTTAATCAAATATATTATATTATAGTTCTGTTTGAAACTGAGAATAAACATGACATTCGCTTGGTAGAATTAAAATAACTGCAAGGACAGATAATATAACAGGAGCTTGGAAATTAGGGGAGGAAAAAGACGTGCCTTCAACATCAGCTGGTTTGATTTTTTGAAGATGTGTTCGTCATTATCATTACATTTCCAAGAAAAGAGGTGGTTGGTTTGAGGATGTGTGTTCCTGATGTTTACTCCCACACGTCCCTCAACAATGGGGTCGTTGCCCTGCCAGTTGACTCATGGCCGGAGGAGATCTTTGGCATGACACATGTAAGATGTATACACTTCTTCTTGTGGGTTTCCATTCATTCTCCTCTCCCCTACTATGTATTTCAACCTGACCCAGTCAGGAACTTTGATGTGCCTCCGATACTATCCCGGCCGGAATTGTTTTTCAAGTTTCCTAGTATACATAAAATAATATAGTCAATCCAAATTAGTTGAAAATATGATATGGCAGCCGAGATTTTCGTATTCGTCTTGATCGTTTGGGAAGAATAGTGAAATTCGAGACATTTTACTCTTGGATTCCCCAAATTTGATTAGTTGTGAATCTAATCTTAGATTTGATTATATTAAGAATAATCTAACTATTTAAGTATGGTATGGTAAATGAATGCACAAATTTATTTCTTAAATAATACACAATAAATTAAGAAGGAAAATAAATAAATTATGTGAGAGAAAGAGGGAATCCTTAAAATATATTGGAGAAATAAATAAATCCTAATAAAAATATTTTATTAACATAATCAAGTTCACAACTAATAAATTTGGGGAGTTCTCACCATATATTGTATATGTCTAAACTTAGAAGGAATAAAAAGAATAAAAATCTTCCCAAATCCAATAACAGATCAGATACTTGCCTGAAAGAAATGCAAACTTTCCCATAATTTTGCGACATCCTCTCTTTTTGCAATTGGTTTCATCATATTGTTTCCATCGGAGGAGTACAAATCACTTTTTATCGCCATAATTAGGCCACTCTTAACACGATTAGATTATAAACTTCAAAGTAAAAAGAAACAACAATAAGAAATAGTAACACAAAAGCAGAAACTGCTATAGGAAAAATAGAAAGCAAATCAAATCTTTTTCCTTCCCGTCCCCCCAATATCCGCTTAACATCAACGCGCTTTCCAAGATATTCTCTCACGCACGCACTCATTCCGTCTTCTCTTCTTCCCTATCACTTTCTTAAACGTCAAAGCCATTCGTAACGTAAACGACGGTTACTACCATATGCATTCGAGTTGACCCGTCGCTAATCCCTCTCTTCCTCTACCCGGTCTTAATTTCCACGCGCTTTCCTAGCGAAACTCCCTCACATTTCCTAATAAAAAAAACACAACAAAATAAAAAAATAAGAAACACTGGCGCACATCAGTGGAGGGGCGCACCGCAGACACAAAAACATACATGCCACCACCAACACAAGCGGCAATAGCCAGCAGAGAGAATAGAATAAAACCAAACAAACAAACCAACCACCAAACTTCAACCCATAACCGCAAATCAAAACCTAAAAAAGAATTCAACTCGCCGGGCTGACTCCTCGTCGGAGAGAGATGGAAGATCAGCGAGTTGAAGAGGAACTCACCCGCGCGATCGTCCTGGCGGAGCGAGTACGGACCGCCGTCGACGAGGCCGGGTCCTACAAGGCCGACTGCATCCAAGTAGGCAGGCACGTGGACACCCTAACGGACAAGCTCCGCTCCCTGGTCCGCTTCACCTCCTCCGCCCAGTCCTTCTACGAGCGCCCCGTCCGCCGCGTCGTCGCCGAGGTCTGCACGAACCTCGGCCGCGCCCTGGCCCTCCTGCGCAAGTGCAAGGGCCGCAGCGTCCTCCGCCGCGTCGTCTCCATAATCTCCGCCGCCGATTTCCGCAAGGTCGTCTTCCACCTCGAGGCCTCCGCCGGCGACATGAAGTGGCTGGCGAGCGTGCTGGACAGCAACAACTGCGACGTCACCCTCCCGCCGGTCGCCAGCAACGACCCCATCCTCGCCTGGGTGTGGTCCTCCGTTTGCGCCATCTGCATCGGCTCCCTCGCCGAGAAAATCGCCGCCGCCAGCCGGCTCGCTGCCCTGGCCGGAGACAACGACAGGAACAAGAAGATTATAGTGGAAGAAGGCGCGGTCCCCCCGCTGCTTAAACTGCTGAACGAGTCCGCCTCGCCCGAGGCGCAGATTGCGGCCGCCACGGGGTTGCTTTATCTATCGAACGAAGAGGAGAGGGTGAGGACCATCGTGGACGCCCTTGGCATTCCTTTGATTGTGAAAGTGCTTGGGGATTCGCCAATGAGAGTGCAGACTTGGGTGGCGAGGCTGGTCGCGAGGATGTCGGAGTTTGATTCCATTGCTCAGTGTGATTTCGCTAGGGAGAATGCTATTCGCCCCCTTGTCACCTTGCTGTCTTTTGAGACGTTTTCGGATGATCAGATGATGATGAGCCAGGGGAAGCAGAGTATTCACTCACTAGTGAAGATTAATATGGAAATGGAGAAGCATACTGTGGTGGTTGATGGTAAGAATAGCGTTCCGAATCATCATTATCGGCCCTATACCAGTTCTTTTTCGAGTTTCCATTTGGATGGCGGTGGCAGGGGAGGGAGTAATAGGAAGGAAAGGGAGAATGAGAGACCCGAGGTTAAGCGGATGTTGAAGATTAGTTGTGCTGAGGCATTGTGGATGCTTGCCAGAGGGAATGTGCTGAATAGTAAGAGGATCACCGAGACGAAAGGATTGCTTTGTTTGGCCAAGTTGGTGGAGACGGAGGAGGGAGAGTTGCGGTATAATTGTCTGATGACCATTGAGGAGATCACCGCTGCGGCAGAGTTCAATGCTGATCTTCGGCGTGCGGCCTTTAGGCCCAATTCGCCCGCCGCCAAGGCAGTTGTGGATCAGCTGTTGAGGTTGATGAAGGAGTCGGATAATCCTGCATTGCAGATTCCTGCCGTTAGATCGCTTGGTTCCTTAGCCAGGACTTTCCCGGCTAGGGAGAATCGGGTTATTGGTCCTTTGGTTACGCATCTTGGCAACAGGAGCCAGGAAGTGGCAGCAGAAGCAGCAATTGCCCTGGGGAAGTTTGCTTGTCCGGACAATTTCCTACACGAGGTGCATTCAAATGCAATAGTTGAGTTGAATGCTGTGCCAGTTTTGATGAGATTACTGAGGGGAAATGATCGGGCACAATTGCACAGCTTGATCCTTCTGTGCTATCTGGCATTACATGCTACCAATAATGCGGCCACAGAGCAAGCTAGGTTGTTGACTGCCCTTGAGGGTTTGGACAAGGCATTGCTTGCTAATTCTGAATTGAGAGAGTTGGTATCTAAGACAATTTACCACATCAATCTCTATCACGCGGGGCCCCATTCCCAAAGGCTGTTGTATGTACATTGATCACCATTTGAGTGAGTCAGTGCACCCACAAATTGTAATGGGGGCAAATTTCTCTTGTCAATACTTTAATCAGTTCGTTAAGTTTTGGAAACCAGGATACAGAAACATAGAGTTGGTTGAATAGAGAAAATACTAGTTCATCAAAATAGAGTTTTCTGGAGGCACTAATCTTGTTAGAATGATGTTTAACTGTTAATTCAATTAACAACAGTCTTTTCCATTTTTCCAACAATCCACTTTAGAAGATCACTTTGATTTATTGTTCCTCTGGAGCTTGCTCTGTCTGTGATTTCTGGCAGGGATCTCTTGCCTCCAAGTGTCATTTGATTAGAGCTTGAGAAGAAATGAATTGTCAAAGTAAAACCCGTGCTTCTGGGATGATTTGAGGTAAGGGTTATTTTCATATTTGATAAGAGGCAACGTGAAATATGTTTGTCAGTCTCCGGTGATGAAATGGTTGAATAATTCTTAGTTATTTGTGCAAGTTCGCGCGCATGTTATTTGGAATTTTACTAGGCGGCGATGACTTTGTAGGCTGTAGCTGTAGATTGAAAAGTTTGCTTTCTTAAGAATTAGGTCTTTGATTAATTGATGACATACTTCGTATTCCCATGACATGTGGCTCAATGGTTCGATATTGGGGTGATGTGAAATTGACAACCTTTTTCAGGGAGACAACGCATACAACCGAAGCTAAAGAGAACTCGAGCATCACAAAAGCTAACATCAGTCGAGAAAATTTTGTGAAAGGTAGGAAAAAAAAGTGCTAATCCGACGAACAAGAACTTGATTTAGAGAAAGGTAGGGAAAAAATAATGCTAATCCGACAAGCAAGAATTTGATTTATGCTTTTTTCCTTTTTAATTGGACGGTGTGGAAAGCCAAATAAAAGAGCTTCTGATATGCCGTTTGAAGTTAAAAACTAATTACTAAACAACTTTTCTTCTGTCTGCTACGCTAGGAGGTGAAAATTAATCAAAACATTATTGTGTCACTGTGAATGACCTGTTTGTATTAATTCTTATTATACGTAAATATTGCCGCAAAACTTGATACTATTGTATGATACAGTGAAGTCCTTTTTCCCCCTTAGTCCTTGCCGTTTCCAATATTTATACGCCAGTTCTTATATTTGTCCCCATCCAGCTTCCGCATTAAATATGGAGAGACCTTTATATCGACAATTTTTTGGGTCCCCCCTCAAACAGGTAGATAATACAAGAGGTTGATATCATCATTAGTAACATTTTAAATCTGCTTCGTGGAATTACATTTCTCCCCTATGAAATTCTATCATATCATTAATTGGCTGACAAATCAATTCATGAGCTTAAAATTTATCCTTTTGTGCTTAATGGTTGATTTGCATTTCTCTCCATTGTGAAATGCTTGATTCAGTTAAAGCTCATAAAAAGAGTTGTGACAGATTGGTAAATTCAATGTGATGATCGTAAATCTGGTCTTTTGAAGGGAAAGACTGAACTGACCAAAAAAAAAAAAGAAAAAGAGGGGAAAACTTCAATGTCGGGACCAATATCTTGTCATTTTGGACTTTGATTTGGAACGGCTTGCAACATTTTATAGGAAGGTCCGGGCGTGCTGACATTTATGTTGGTGTGGACGACTCGATGCAATGGTGGTATCATGTGGTCTAGTGGTTATTAAAGAATCTAAGAGCCATCACTTCAAATGAAAAAAAAAAAAGATGCTCATCTCAACTGCGTATGAGCAAATGAATGCACCGTTTCAATGCTGTGAAAAGGAACCTTTTATTTACTTGACCTGATGCCAACCGATAATATGTTCAATGCCAATTTTTCCCTTAAGACAGAAATTGCTAATGCTTTCTTTATCTTCCCTGATGCCGAATTCTCTCTCAAAGCACAGGAGGCAGTAAAAATTTTAAAAACTATGATCCCAGAAAAAAGAAACGTCTAGTATCCCATAATCATCAACCTACGCATTTGAAATAATCACAACCCAAACAAAATGCATATTAAAGATTTCCATTTTCTTGGTTTGTTGGAGGCCGTTACAAACAGTTACATTCCATAACGCAAACCGGCCCGAACATGCAGTTGGTAGTTATTCTTGTGGCCTGTTCGCATAAAAAGTCATATACCCGGACGCAGCTCACGCTTTATCACCATCTCAATGGGATAATTTTTATTTTCTTTTTGATACAACCCTAGGGCTACCCAAATCTCACACCCCGGCTCAGACCAGGGTGGCCTTGGTGGAACCAAGGACTTCATGCCACTACACCAAAGTTGGTGGTGCTGGCAACTCAATGGGATAATTATATAACAGCTACCAGAAAAATACTATAACACGGGACTTGTCCATAAACTGGGATTCAATATTCAGTTGCACCATTTAACACTATCAGGATGGCCTAATTCCCCCGAGGAAGCATGTGAGGCAGCTATCCAGGACTTGATAATCATAACTTGGCACCAACAGAACTAAAATTTACACTTTTAAAGTGCCAACCTAATTAAACAGCAGATAAACGACTGGACCCAAAAGTTCTGCCTTCTTTGCATCTCCAGAAACCTCAGTTTGCACTTCTGGCACCGATGCAAAATCTAAAATCTAGAACAAGTGCATGAATTCTGAACTCTCAAGACTTAGTTCCCCAGAGCCAAACCATTGAATCTCTTGAATAATCCTTAATGCCTGATCAGAAAGAATTACCAAAGTCACTACTTGGCTGAAACTAAATTTGGTAGAAGCCATGACTTAATTGCAAGAAGTTCAACAACTACAAACAGAAACGCGCAAATAAATTGTTAGTGCATTTGTAAAGGTTTTATCCCATATCCTATATCTATAGCAAATAAGTCCCTATCCTATACTGAAGAAAGTAAAACCTGGATCAATAAGGCTGCTGCCCTAAAACCCATCATACAAATATGACAGATTCATTCTGCAAACCTTAGAGAAACTATGATGATTCGTGAGTACTACAAAACTAGCAGACTAGCTTATTCTTCTATCAAGTTACGACTTACGTGAAAGCAATTAACACAATTTGGGACCGAAACTCAGTACGTTTCTAGTCACACTATCTTACAGCTAAAATATTCAAAATAAGATATTCACGATGGAACCAATGACTATAAGTGCTAATCCCTATCCTCGGTCTGAACCGTCACACTTTTCCCTAGTTTTCCTCATATTTAGTTTTCTTACGTATGTCTGGTCGTAAACTTCTTGAGTCACTCTACTTCCGTTACGTGCGGTTAACAGTCGTTCTTGGTATCGTGCTAGTGCACTTCATCGACTTTCAACAACCTCCTAATGTAAGAACTGTACCGCAGCAGCAGTTTCACCTGCTCGAGTGGCAAGTTCTAGATAAACTACAGCTTTCAGCATCTCTCCTTCCTGCCAGGAAAACATTTGATCAAATTTCGTACTACAGAAAAAATTGGATGCAGGAGTTTCATGCTCATTTTTATGGAAAAAAGAAGTAAAAAGCAAACCACAATCCCCCACAAATTATGCTTAGCTAAATAATCTATCTGGAGAAGAGGAACGAAATGGCACAGGATAAGAACTATGTCTGTTATGCTATACAATTTTTACCCCCTCTATCCACTTTCAACAGTATTTTTCCACCTCAATTCGATTTCTTAAACTTGGTTCTGGATAGAGCAAAAATTACATAAATTTACTTCATCTAGAGCTAGGCCTTTCACACCAGAAGGGAAGGCTAAAATCAACACTGTCACATACTGAAAAGAGGCCAAGTCCATGCTCTAGTTGGGCTTTACTGTGACCGCGATCAGCTGCCCGCTTCATCCATTTCCTAGCTTGACGATGATTCTTCGCAAAACCTTCCCCAGTAGAGTAACACAAGGCCACATTGTACATAGCTCGCACGTACCCACCTCCAGCTGCTTTCAGATACCACGCAGCCTTTACCAGCAGGGAGAAAAAAAAATTGTTAAGAAACGGAATATTATTAAGCAAAACAGAAAGCAAATTCGTGAAAAGATAAAGGTTGAATTAAAGGGAACAAATGCATACAGCTTCCTGTACATCTCGATCCACCCCGCGACCTTGGTGGAGACAAAGAGCAAGTTGGTACTGAGCACGAACATGTCCACCCAGAGAAGCTCGATACAGCCACTCCACGGCTTCCTCTAGCCTTGGCGGTTCAGCTACACAGATCGCAGGACTGATTAACATTTCAAAGAATAGCCACAAGATTAAAATGTTAAATATTCTCTTTAAAAAAATAAAAACAGAGAGGGAGCAGTAGTAATAAGCTAAAAATACCTTGAAGGAAGGAAATTCCTAAATTACACTGGCCGGCGGGGTCGCCGAGCTCGGCGGCCTTTGTGTACAAGGCAACAGCCTTGGCTTTGTCTCCGGCTTCCCAGTAGAGGAGGCCTGCGTCTACCATGGCGAGGGTGGAGCCTCGAGCGGCGCCTTTCAGGAAAGAATCCAAGGCCTTGTCGAGGTTAGCGCGGACGCCGCCTCTTCCGTGCTTGAAGCGCTTCCCCCACCGGAGCAGCACCATCGCCTCTCTCAGGGGGCGGAGGGCCTCGCTCCAGGATTTGCACACCAAGGACGCCGCCTGGAGGTTGGGCTGCTTAAAAGAGGCGGCGATCCTGGCCAGTACGTCGAACGGGAGCGCCGCGAAATCACGACCGTCGATTTGGGATGAGGTTGCCGATGATGATGATGATGATGATGATGGAGGGTGGTGGAAGTTAGAGAAGCGGGAGGGGATGGATGCGGTGTCGTATTTGGAATTGAGGTTTGGGGTGGGGGGTAGTGACTTGAAGCGAGAGGCGTCTGGTCGGGACGGCCACGTTCTCTGCCTCATTTTGTTTGCTTTGGGGGGCAGACGAGGTGAGGAGGATGCGTTTGCGAAATGTTTGTGTTGAGTGAAAAATGTGAATGAAGAGGGAAGGGAACAGACAAACCGGGTTGGTTTTCTACCTTCTGTTTCACCACTTTTCTTTTCTTTTTGCTTTATTCTTTTAATCGATTAATAACTAAATTTTTTTTTTAAAAAAAAAACTGAGGATCTAAGTGTGGAACTATTGGGCTCTAAACTGAATTATAAGGGGTTGGGCTGATCACTCGGAAACCAAAGTCATACCCACCTCGACTCGACCCATTCATTAATGGGAATATGACAGGGCAGATTGTTGGGATTCATCACCATCCAATTGCTAACAATGGTGGGTGATGGATGATGAGGCCAACTCACTCACCACCATTAATCTTTTGTCCCGCTAAGAAGTTCGTGATGGTTAGTTAATCCATTGACGATCCCGGATTGATAAACAATGCCGAGAAATAGCTAGAGACAGTAAAACGTGGCATTCGAGTTGTCTTTACCACCTTCTAGTACGCCATGATCAATTCTTCCTTGACTTGTATATAGTATTCCATAATTAGCGATGGCATAGCTAGACTTAGCAATATGTCACTAGAAGTGTGTGCCCGTTTAAGTGGTGGAGTTGTTGACACACCAAAGATGGAACTAAACAAAATGGGAGCATGGAAAGAATAAAAGATACGTACGTACTTCATTGACTTGGCCATTTGTCACCTCAAACCCAAGAGTTCTTGAAGACATTTTGGCAGATGGAACACTGTGAGGTGGTAAAATTATTTATGGGTACGGTGTGATAACTATGTGAGACCAAAATTGCAAGACCTAGCAAGCAGCGTTGGTAGATGCTATGGTTATGAGACGCCATTAATTAATTGATGGTTTTGCATACAAAATCTGTGCATCAAATTCCTTAATTGAAGTGATCTTAACTAGAATGCACACAATCCGTGGCAGTGGCGCCATAGAAGTCAAATTTGCCGGCCATGTCACTGGGGATTTGGGACGTGAAAACGATACTACATCTTGGCTGCTGCAATGCAACTGCAAATGGGGCAGAGCTAATTACAATATCTTGTGGCTCAGCTCACTCTCAACCTCAGGCCCAAGGCAGACAGCCCCCACTCAACCGATTGAAAGCATAAAAAAAAAACACCAGTAGATGAGCCCACAAGCTAAACATGAGCAGATTTTGTGGACTCTCTGTGGTCCGATAAACAAGGCCTGACAACAACCAATAGAACTAGCAAGTTAAATTTATTGTTGTTGCTTTGTTTTGTTGTCTTGATGTTCAAATCGTGGGGGTAATTTACGTTTTCCACGAGTGTATCCTCTTTTATTTTATTTTGTTCATATGGCAGCGTATATATGTAGGTATGTAATTCAGAAAATAGTTCATATAATATTATTCTAATTATCTATGCTGATATGCTGATATTCTTATACATGTTGAACGTCCTATATCTAGTTCACAAACCCCATAAATATGCTGCCTTTCAGCTAAAGCAATTTCCCATATTTTGGTGTTATAAATAGCTTCATCAATAGATAATAAGACCTGCAAGATGCGGCATCTTATTTTGCGTAAAATGTAAGAAAAAGCTCATTCACAGTTGTGTTCATGAAGTCAATGGCAATGAATGATAAACAACAATTAGAAGTTATATTCCTTAATAGTTGAAAAATAAAAATGTTGACATTTTAAGACCCTCCAGCTATAATGTTAGTCACAGCAAGCAAGGTTCAACATTTAGATTCAATTCACGTCTTATATAGAGCATAATGTTTGAAATGTCACTTCAATAATAGATCTTTAAGTAAATAATTCTAGATTAGTTGATAACTTCAAGAGTCAGGCTAAATAGCAAGAGCAAGAGTAAAAGAATAACTGCACATATATATTGACTTTTACCTTATAAAAAAGTGGGAAAAATATCAAAGAATTCCAACAAAATGACACACTAATAAACAATCTTTTATTATTTAGCCCTGATCTTCCTCAGATCCTAATGACACACTAATAAACAATCTTTTATGACACACTAGTAAACACACTAATGCCACCTGATTGGCTCCCCGCAGTACAAAGGAAATATTCACGCTCCATCACATCTTTCTAATTAAGAATTTTAAAGGTTTGAGATTCTTCAAATTATCTGGGTTGTCATGTTCTTTCTCAAAAGCTCCACACAATTTATGCTACACCCCTATTTAGGATAATTTAATTAGTACAGAGTTTTTCTAAAGACTGAAAGCTCTTTTTCTTTCTAAGCAAATGGGAATTGTTTAATAGCAATAATTCTTAATTATTCAAATGACACACACCAACATTATAACATTAAATCAACAATATCCATTTCCTTTTAATCAATTTTTGTAAAATTCTATTTAAAAAAAGTAAAGTGAAGAGAAAACAGACAATTCTGTCTAGCATAGTTGATATGGAATATGATTGGAGCTGCTACAAAGCCATAACAAATTAACTTTTCGTCGCCGACACTTTGCAAGTATGCAAGATTTCATAATTCAAACAGATATAAGTGTATGCGATATGTGATAATATGTTATTTTTTCGATCAATAGGATCGGATCTCTGATATTGAAAACTTACACAAAACACTTTCGCATATTAATTTGTAATGCTGTGAACCACCGCAGGTAAATAAATTTTTTATATAATTAATAAACACTATAAACGGAACTGGTTCTTTTTTTTTTTTTTGGAACTCACTACTCAGGAATTGGTTCTATATATAATATATATCGTATATATAGCTACGCTATGCATTTCATAAATTTAATTAACCGAGAAACAGAATGAATTCGGATAAGCTTTTGCAGTGGCATTGTACAGTATAATATTCTAAATTCACGTGATGTTCCTGTTCTAGATATACAGGTATGAATTTAGGCTCTGCGGCTACCACTTAATTTAACATATTTTTTTGCGTATGTCAAGCGTATCTAACTCTTACATTACATGCATAAAAAGGGTTTAAAACTTTCTTTCTTTGCCATAATTAAGTGCCGCCCACAATCCCGCACAACCCAGAACAAAAATCTCTTCCCGTGTCCATATATATGTTTTTTTATATATGGTTGAAGAGAAACATGCTATATGGTTTGTGTAATGGCTATGAACAAAATCCTTCCTGAAACCCAGATTTGGCAACACCTTGCAACTACATATGTATGGAAATTAAAAAGCATGTAAAAGCTTAAAGCATATATATGCTCATTTAAGTTTGTGACATCTCGTGTGGTAGCAAGTTCAGATCTTTGCAAAACAATAAGGATTTCTTTAATATTGGTGGTTCTAGAGAATTAACACCCAATATCCAAACTCGATATCCATACACATGCAGCGGCATATTCTTGCATGATTAATGCATCTCTTTAAATACTTTATCTTCTCCTTGTCTCCTTTACAGATAAAAGATGCAAAACGTCTAGAGGTTTTCAAATTAAAAATACACTGTACACTAATGGCCAAGCACATATGATCACCTAGCTTAGCTTCAGTGACATTCATGTGGTCTCCAATAATACCAACACTTAGTTAAGCGAGTAAAATACTCCACCACAATGACCATAAGCTGCCAAGTAAGATGCGCAGTCTCAGTTAAACGTGTTGAAACATGATTGCCTCAGTGACTGCTCCGATCCCGAGAAAGGTTTTGTTTAATGCACAAAAGCAAAACCCTACAATTAAATTAGGTGAAACCTCTCCACCTAGCGTCAATATTGTTGCTTTGATCATGCACATTCCCTGCCCACAAAAACAAGTGGGTGTGTCTTCCAATCACTTTATATGATAAACATTCCTCAATCTTTCCTAAATCAAGATATGAACAGTACTAACCCCATTAGCTAGAGGAGTAGATGATGAGATGGGAATATATTTGTAAGTGGGCTAGTCAATTATTGGTCTATATGC
>JAKUCV010002235.1:0-26702 GCA_028386065.3 Turnera subulata | reverse complement strand
AAAGGGGGAAGATAAGAAGAAGTATATGCACTAAGTTAGGGGGAATTAACCTCACTTAGTTAGAGGGAATCATAAGTTGAAAAATATAGGGGGAATCATCCTTATGATATTTTGGCATATACTTCTATGTGTTTGTCATTATCAAAAAGGGGGAAATTGTTAGAACTAATGCCTCCTTGTTTCATTTCAGGGTTTTGATAATGACAAACCTTGGATCAATTGATGACATCCTTGAAGCAAAAAGAAATCAAGCAAAGATCAAGAACTCAAACAATGTGATCAATTTGAAGCTACAAGCAAGAAGAGAAAGATGAGTTAGGAACTCAAAATGTACAAGGGCAATGTCAAGCAAAAAGAAGTGAAGTCAAGAACAACTTGCTCAAGAATTGAAGTCAAGAGTTAATGTGCAAAAAGAGCAAGAGAAGTTAGGACCCCTTTGTACAAGGTAAAACACTCAACTTCTCTTAGGCATTGGCTCTAAATAAAACAAGTTTTTACTCATGCATTTCATAGCATCATTTCAATCACAGAATGTGTTTTCAAATTATGAACATCGATGTAGTAAGTTTAGACATCGATGTTGCTGTCTTAAAACTTCTTCCAAAACGGGCAGTAAGGTCTGAACATCGATGTTGGCATCCCAAACATCGATGTTCTCATGACCGTTGCACTTAAAAAAAGGTCTGCCCGATCAAAACATTGTTGTTGTGATTTTAAACATCGATGTTCTGTTTTTCAAAGATTTCCAAAATTTGGCAGTAGGAAAATAACATCGATGTTGGCATCCTAAACATCGATGTTCTTGTGACCGTTGGTCAACACATCGATTTTTACAATCCAACATCGATGTTCATGAAAAATTGTCTTTGAAATATAATTTTGCCGAAGCCAAAAAACATCGATGTTGGCCAATTAAACATCGATGTTGCATTTTCCAACATCGATGTTCTGGCATAGACCCTTTTCCATCATATTTTTGGGAAGCCAAAAAACATCGATGTTGAATTGAAGAACATCGATGTTGAGTATGGAAACATCGATGTTCTAAAATGCAACATCGATGTTCTACTAGCCGTTGGAGCAATAATTTAAAATTGCTGGCTAAAACATCGATGTTTAAAGTCAAAACATCGATGTTTTGCCGTTGTAGCAGACAACTTTTCAGCACCCACTATGCTTTGTTTAAGATTGTTTTTGGGTGGATTTAAAACGACTCTATAACTTTTCAGAGCTATAAATTGAGCATTTTTAGCTCTGTTTAAAAATGAATCAACTCTCTACTTACATGCATTCATCTCATACATTCAAATCAATCTTTGTTGAGCCAATATCCTATTGAGGATTTGAGAGTTGCCTTTTAGAGCTTCACTTGTACACTCATACCTGCTCTTTGAGAGAGTCTTTTGTTCTGAGTGATTGTGNGTAAGCTTAACGTAGATAGTGAAATCTTCAAGTGAGACTTGAAGGGCTGGATTAGCCACACTAGTAGAGTGTGTGTGAACCAGGATAAATTTCTTGTGTCCTTCATTCTTTCAATTCCGCATTTAATTCCTGCTTATTTCGTTTTTATTCGATTATCGCTATTCACCCCCCCTCTAGCGAAGGGCTATTGTTCTAACAGCTCCAAGCACATGACCGGAGAAGCATCCAAATTTTTGCAAATAAAGCCATCAAATGGAGGAAACGTTGTCTTTGGAGACAACAACAAAGGAAAGATCATCGGCATTGGCTCGGTAGGAAAAGATGAGTCTTCCTCCATTGATAATGTTTTACTTGTTAAGGGTCTTAAACACAATCTCTTAAGCATAAGTCAATTATGTGATAAGGCAAATCGTGTAATCTTTGATTCCAAGTCATGCACCGTAGAACGTCTTAGTGATAATAAGATCATTCTACAAGGTGATAGGATTGACAATATTTATATGGTTAACTTAGAAGAGTCTTCATCAAAATTTTCAAAATGTCTAATGAGCAAAGAAGATGATATGTGGTTATGGCATCGTAGAGTAGGTCATGTTAATATCAAAATGCTAAACAAACTAGTTAATCAAGACTTAGTAATTGGCATTCCAAAAATTAAATTTGAGAAGGATTCCATATGTGATGCATGTCAAAAGGGGAAGCAAGTGCGAGCTTCGTTTCATTCTAAAAACGTTGTCTCAACATCTAGACCACTTCAACTTTTGCACATGGATCTCTTTGGTCCCTCACAAATTAAAAATTTTGGAGGGAACTATTATGCTTTTGTTATTGTGGATGATTATACTAGATTCACTTGGACTTTATTCCTTACTCATAAAAGTGAAGCATTTGATTCATTCAAAAGTTTTCTTAAGAAAGTTCAAAATGAAAAAGATTGCTTAGTTGCATGCATTAGGAGTGATCATGGAGGAGAATTTGATAACAATCATTTTTCAGCTTTTTGTGATAAACATGGCATTGAGCACAATTTCTCAGCCCCTCGGACACCACAATAAAATGGCGTTGTTGAACGCAAGAATAGGTGTCTTGAGGAAATGGCAAGAACAATGCTCAATGAGACTAGATGAAAATGGCATAATAACTAGAAACAAAGCTAGGTTAGTGGCTAAAGGATATAATCAAGAAGAAGGAATAGATTTTGAGGAAACATATGCACCCGTTGCACGACTAGAAGCCATTCGCCTCTTGCTTGCATTTACATCATCTATGGACTTCAAATTATATCAAATGGATGTTAAAAGTGCATTTTTAAATGGTTTTATTCAAGAAGAAGTATACGTTGCTCAACCCCCTGGTTTTGAAGATCTTGCATTTCCCGAACACGTTTTCAAACTTAAGAAAGCTCTTTACGATCTCAAACAAGCTCCAAGAGCTTGGTATGAACGTTTGAGTAAATTTTTTTTGGATAACGGATTCAACAGAGGCAAGGTTGACACCACCTTATTCATAAAGAACAAAAACCATAACATCCTTTTGGTTCAAATTTATGTAGATGATATTATTTTTGGTGCCACTAATGAGTCTTTGTGCAAGGAATTCTCTAACATGATGACCAGTGAGTTTGAGATGTCCATGATGGGTGAGTTGACATTCTTCCTCGGTTTACAAGTCAAACAAATGAAGGAAGGAACATTCATCTCCCAATCCAAGTATTGCAAGGAGCTGCTCAAGCGCTTTGAAATGGACAATTCCAAGCAAATGGCCACACCAATGAGCACTTCCATTCATTTGGACAAAGATGAGAAAGGTATTGAAGTTGACATTAAGAAATATCGAGGTATGATCGGTTCACTTCTTTACCTTACGGCAAGTAGGCCGGATATCATGTTTAGTGTGTGCTTGTGTGCAAGGTTTCAATCTTGTCCTAAAGAGTCCCATCTTAAGGCTATAAAACGAATAATGAAATACCTTGTAGGCACAATAAATGTTGGATTGTGGTATCCTAAAGGCTCTAGTCATCACCTTGTAGGTTATTCCGATTCTGATTTTGCCGGTTGCAAATTAGATCGTAAAAGCACTAGTGGAACATGTCATTTGCTAGGTAGCTCATTAGTCTCTTGGTTTAGCAAGAAACAAGCTAGTGTTGCATTGTCTACCACCGAGGCGGAATACATTGCCGCTGGAAGTTGTTGTGCACAAATTCTTTGGATGAAACAACAACTAAAGGATTATGGTCTAAATCTTAGTCAAGTACCTCTTAGATGTGATAACACAAGTGCCATATGCTTGACTAAGAATCCCATTCTTCATTCAAGAACTAAACACATAGACATTAGGCATCACTTCATTAGGGATCATGTGTCTAAAGGAGATGTAGCTATTGAGTTTGTTGAAACTAAATTTCAACTAGCTGACATTTTCACAAAGCCTTTAGACAAAGAGTCATACTTTCGCATACGTACCGAACTTGGCATCCTTGACTCTACTTTGATGTAATTCTTGCATTTCTAGATTCCTTTGAACATTACTGACTTGGGCGTCGGAGAGTCCCCTAATTTGTTTTGCAGGTACTCCCCTCACCAAAGCACCTAGACAGGGGGAACATGCCGTGGCAATAAGAAGATTAAGGGTTTACCATTGTTCTTTTCAGCACATATAGGAGTGTATAGGTGTAGCTAATATGTTTCAAAAGCTCCACTTATTTCTTACATAAGCACTTCCCAACCTCTTCTCATCGCCATTTCTTTTTGCTAATGCCAAAAGGGGGAAGATAGGAAGAAGTATATGCAACAAGATAGGGGGAATCATACTTTGTAAAACATAGGGGGAATCATCCTTGTGTTATAAACTTTAGCATATACTTCTAGATGTTTGTCATTATCAAAAAGGGGGAAATTGTTAGAACCTATGTCTTCATGGTTCACTTATTACAGGTTTTGATAAATGACAAACCAAGATCATAACCAAGATGAAGCAAAAAGAAATCAAGCAAACAAGTACTCAACCAAAGTGATCAAGAATTCAAGTGAAGATATGATCAAGAGTTGAAGTGCAAAGAAGAGCAAGAGAAGTTAGGACCCATTTGTACAAGGTAAAACACTCAACTTCTCTTAGGCATTGGCTCAAACAAAACACATTTCAATCATACAATTCATTAGCATGATTTCAAACATAAAGATGTGTTTTTAGTCCAAAACATCGATGTTCTGAAAGCAAACATCGATGTTCTGTTTTTCAAGTTTTTCAAAATATTGGCAGTAGCTCTAAAACATCGATGTTGGATTATAAAACATCGATGTTCTTGTGACCGTTGGTCAAAACATCGATGTTTCCAATCCAACATCGATGTTCATGAAAACTTGTCTTAGAAATAGAATTTTGCCGAAGCCAAAAAACATCGATGTTGGCTAATCAAACATCGATGTTTCACAAAACATCGATGTTTCATTTTCCAACATCGATGTTCTTGCATAAACCTTTTTCAAAAGAATTTTGCCGAACCAAAATAACATCGATGTTTGGATTCAGAACATCGATGTTTTAGTTACCGTTAGCCCAAAATTCAAATTTTATGGGCAAAACATCGATGTTCTACTTTAAAACATCGATGTTTAAGGCATGGTCCAGACAACTTTTCAGCACCCACTAAGCTTTGCTTAAAGGTGTTTTTCTTGGGTGGATTTCAAACGGCTCCATGACTTTTCAGAGCTATATATTGAGCATTTTTAGCTGTGTTTATCAACCAATCAACTCTCTATTTCATTCATCATTCATTGCAAAACATTCAATCAAGTTTAAGAGCCAATTCCTTTGAGATTATTGAGAGTTGCCTTATTAGTGCTTAATTGTAACTCATACCTACTCTTGAGAGAGCTTTTGTTTGAGTAATCTTCATAGTGTTGTTCATACACTGAAAGGGAGGTTTGTTCCCTTGTAGCTACTCATAGGAAGAGTGATTTTCTTTCCTTGAGAGAAGTCTTGAAGTGAGGTATCTTCAAGCAAGAGAGCTGAAGTTCATGTGACTTGAACTTTCAGGGTTTAGGATTCTTGTGACTAGAATTCCTAGGTTGTAACGGTTTGTTAAGCACCCGTAAGCTTAACGTAGATAGTGAAATCTTCAAGTGAGACTTGAAGGACTGGATTAGCCACACTAGTAGAGTGTGTGTGAACAAGGATAAATTGCTTGTGTCCTTCATTCTTTCAATTCCGCATTTAATTTCTGCTTATTTCGTTTTTATTCGATTATCGCTATTCACCCCCCCTCTAGCTTAAGTCTATTGTTTCTAACACCCTCCGTTGGGGTTCACAGGATCGTGGAACCAGAAGTCATGCTCATAACCGCGCGAGGGCCCGTCAATACATCGGTCATATTGCTTTGGCGGGCAAGGTACTTCCCTTTTGCCATCTTTTTCTATTCCTTCTTGGAATCCTTTGATTCTCTTCTTACTGAATATTTGATGGCAGATCCGGTTTACTCCCTTTGCGGCTTATCGGAATAGATTGACGGGGGACAGCGCCTGGGTTTTCGAGATGGATCAGCACCAGTGTTTGATTGGATATCCAGACATGCAAGTGTGGTATCTCGGGGATCATGTCTATGCACAAGTCGTGGGGGAGCCCCAGATACCGTCTGATCCTCCGATCTCCATGCGGGGCATCAATGATCGGGGTGAAGCTACTGACGATGACTACCTGGAATGTCATGTTAGTGAACTTACCAGTTTGGGCGACTACTCCTCTTTCATAAGTGAGTTTTTGATGTCTCCAGATGCGTTTTATTTACGTGTGATTTTTTCAAATTTATAATTCTTGATCAATTCACAACACGACACACAAATAACTCACGAGTATACGCAACGATTGTTAACAGCAAGCGCACAGTGTACTATGTAGTGTAATGGTCTAATCAAGGTCGATACACGGAACAAGGCAAATATGTAATATCTAATGTCACAACTTATGACTATCTAGGCAAATCAATTAAAAGATGGTGTTGGGTGATGTCAAAATCAAATAATAAAAAGGAAATAAAATTGCAAACTTAATCTAAAGTGAAGTTCTATCAATATCTAAAGCAATCTAGGAAATCGGGCTTCACACAATTACTATCTAGGTTTATTATGCATGGATGTCGATTTCAATGTTGATGTGTGATTGTGGGCAATTGTTTCTAGTGTCTTAGTCCTCAGCTCTCGCACGTTGAATCAAATACACAGCAAAGATTACTACCTAGCTCTCGCATAGCCTAGCATCAATACTAAACTCTTTAAGCACAAAAAAATCAATCAAGCCCTAAGAAACTATCAGCTCTCGCATATTTTAGCATCAATCAATCTATATTCTTCTAGGTATCATCATATAAATCATGCAGCTCTCGCATATTATAATCAATAAGAATCAATCCAAAGTAGATAATAAATTCGGCACACATAGATTGAACAATCAAACAATCAATTAAATAAACATCAATCCATATATAATAAAACCATAGAAGTAATTGGCTACATCTCTAATCCTAGATTAGAGAATTATTTCATCATAATAAAATAGCAAATCATGAAAATCTCACAAGAATTCATCAAGTAAACAATTTAACAGAAAGAAAATCGAAAAGAGGAAGAAGTAGTGAAGTCGGGTAGCCAATTTGTGTTGGTGATGATGGCGTCGACTTGTGCTCTCCTGGTGTCGATTTCTGCTGCAATTGGACTGGTGATTCTGTGACTTTAAACTTTCAAAACTTGCTAGAAAAATTTTGAATTGTTGTGGGGAATAACCTTTGAAATTGGATGAGGAATTCGGCATCACCTAGAGGATCCAAAAGAGTGAAAACCCTAACCCTACTAGTGTGCGTGACCTAATAACTAACCAATTCGGCTGAGCTTCGTCCTCTGACTTCTGCCTCCTGAATATGTCGACGTAGGGGTCCTTTTATACTGTCTTTAGCTGCTGGAAGTCGGTGGGGCTTTCCTACTTTGAATGGAAATTGAATTCTTGACTTGCACTCCAAGTAGGACTTTTTCCTGTTTTCTGACCCGAAAATTTCACGCCACTTAACTCCTAGAAGACGTCCGAACTGGGTATTGGGCTCTTCTATAAAGTTCTAGATAATTCTCTCAGCTTTCTATTCTTAGAAAGAAATCTTTAATTGGACATCTGTAGCTCAAGATATTGCCGTAACATTGGGCCTGGGTCGGCACATAAAAATCTGCATCCTGGGCTAGATTAAAATAATTACTGCTCCTTGTAGACTTGTCCAAAAATTATGAAATTTAATCCACAGAAAGTTCTAGAAGTCTAGTTTCATCTCCAATTGGTATCACTTAATTTCTATGCCTAGAACACCCGAAATCATCAAAATAGTCGGCTGTGCTCACTGTAGAAAGTTTCCTAAATTGGGCCTGGTTTCCAAACTTGGCTAAAAAGCTTCCATTCTTCAATAAAAACGATAAATTCCTGATAAAAACACTTAATCAGCAAAATTGAAGTACTAATTGATACAATGCATGAAAACACACAATAATATAAAGATTATGCACATAATTGATCAAGAATACATAGAAAAAGCCATTCAAAACCATCATAAAAACACTAACATTTAGAAGTTATCAAATCTCCTCAAACTTAAACTTTGCTTGTCTTCAAGCAAATAAAACAAAATAAACCAAATGAGGGTTTTGAAAATCTCCACCAAATCACACAATCAAAAAGAATTCATATCAAGATTTCCAAGATAATTACCAAGAGCTTATGAAAAATTATTTAAGGTCAAATGCCAAGGAAGAAAGAAAATCTCATGAAGAAGCATCCATGCAATAGTCAGAATCACCCGCACATGCTTTCACACAAATCACTTGGCGAAAATTGATTTTCCATATGCATGCAAGAATGAATTGACGTCATGAAAATTTGAAAAAACTAGTCCCATAGGCAAATTCCAGAACTTAACTCCACTATTATGAATAAACACTCTCAAAAAGATCAACAGGACTTTACAAAGGGTTGTAATGGGGTTTTGGGTAAAGGTTGATAAAGAAAAGGTATATAGGGATACCAAAGTTCAAAAATTCACTTAAGAAAAGATTGCAATATGCATTATCATGAAATTAAAAAAGGGTTTCTCAAAGTAAAAGTATTGAAATAACATCCATCATGTGATCATCAAAAGAAAATTCAACTTGTTTCAGGAACCATTGATTGCACCATTTCTATCTCTTTTTGGATTTTTTTCTGAATTTTTTTCTTTGAATTGACTTTGCCGATTTTTTCTTCTTTTTTTTTTTTTTGTGCGCTTGACATTCCATAACATACTTGAAACAATTGAAAGTGAAAACATCTTCAATGCATAGATCTTCTTGGATGCGAAAAGATACGGTACAATTGCACTTATCATAGAAGGAATCTTGATAAAAACATAGAACAAAAATTTCCTAAGGAACTTTGAAAAATAGGGTATGGATAATGAGAAAAGAATGGTAGCCATAAGGCTTCAAAGGGTTAAAGGTGGGTAAATGTAGGTAATGAAAGAAAAATTAGCTACAATGATTTAGGCTCAAAGGGGTAAAACATGGGATAATGATAAAGAGTAGGCTTTTTGTTGGCTTGCTGGTTCAAACAAAGTGTGAACACCCAAATTTGACCATGTATTTTCTACTAAAATTGGATTTTGAACATGTTGGAACTTAGGATTAATGAGATGATTTGGTCCTAGGAGTAAGGCACGTCAAGAATTTATTTTAGTGGAAATAATACATTTTGGTGATTTGAGCCCTTGTATATTGGAATGCTAGGATTAATGAGATGATTTAATCTTAGGGTAAAAATATATAATAAGGTTTATTTACAGTAAAATGTGTTTATTTCATTACATGGGCCTTTTATCTATCTTTAATCCAATTTTAGTGAGATGATTTATCTTTGGGTTGAGGATGGGTTAAAGGGCCCAAGTTAATGAATCCTCCAGAGTTTGACTAGCCCATTAACACATTTCTTGCAGGTTAATTTTAGCTCTGATTTTCGTAGAAAATCAGAGTTAAATCATCATTTAATTAGATTTTGTGTTTTTGGTATGATTTTGGCTTGAATGGGTGTTAATGTGTAATCAATTAGTTATGGAATGATTTAGAGGATTAATCTTCAAGTAATGGAGTGATTCTGGGTTAATTAGGGGTTAATTATGTGGTAGGATCAAATCAGGGAGAAATTTGGGGGAAGGCTGAAAAAAGGAAAAAACGCGTGAAACCGAAGGTGCCGGGCGGCCATCTCGGGATGACCGCCAGGTCTTGGTGGACATGTAGGGATGACCGCCAGGTCCTGGCGGACGTGCGGGGATGACCGCCAGGTCCTCAGGGATGACCGCCAGGTCCTGGCGGACATGGATGCCCAGAAACTGATTTTTTGCCGATTTTCATTCCTAACTAAATTCTACACGGTTTTGGCCCCAGATTTTCAGCCAAGATCTTCATCATTAAGAGGTCCACGCCCCTGCACTCACCCAGAACACTATAAATAGGACACCCCATTCACATTTCAAGGGACATTTGATTACACAAACACTCTTCATAAAGCTTTGAAGCTTGGAGAAACCCTACCTCTCCAAGCTTAAGAAATAGTTCCATAGGCAAAACTCTGGTAGAATTTCGTGGGTATCATCATCCATTGAAGGCAGTAAAGGGGAAAATCAAGAAGAACACCAAGAATGAGTTGAGGAGTGGGAGGAAATTGTGTGGGAGGCACAACCCAAACCAAGGAGCTAGAGGAGGTGAAATGCCCCGACCCGTATTTACCGTACACAGTAAACACGTGCCGGAACTGTGACGACCCAACCAAAACAAGCCCAGCATACAGTGTATACAACAGAAACCCGGGCTCAACCGCCCAAAATAGAAACATCAATAATAACTCAACCGGCCCAATGGCCCAATAATATCAATAAAGTGCACAACGGAAGGCTTAATAACTCACAAAAACACTGTATGCGACATAGATGCAAACTATGGATCCAAGTCCTGTCCAAGGGATAACGCCACAGCCTGTCTGGAATGCACCAAACCTGTACCACAAATAACTCATCCTACGGGATGAAAGCCCGCAGGTAAGGGGTGAGTCCGAAGTGCTCATCGACGAAGGATAGACAATCAATATGCACACTATAAATACTCAAGGTCAAAACAGTAATAATAGCCAAATATATACCAATACAAAAGACTCGACCCAAAACCGGTCAAAGACCAAAAAGACTAAAATAAAAATCCGATTTTCCAATTTTATCTTTCCGGGCCCCGTCGCGGATAAGCTAGGGTCAGACCAGGTTATCAACTTATTTCGGGTGCCAGACCAAATCAAGAGAACCCAGGGATCGACTTCCCAAAAAATAATCACAGGATAGACATCCCAAGCATAGACATGCTTATCATAAGTAACCCAGGTCACGGCCACCACGAAACAGTCTTAAACCATCGAGTCGTACCACTACTTATCACGTGACAATTATATCATCATCATAATCAAATCACAGGGATCAACATCCCTAACCAAAATACCGTGATAGACATCCCTATCCAAAATCAAGGATCGACATCCTTATCACAATTTATTATTTATTCCATTATTCTTATGGCCAAAGACACGAAAATAAAAATCCAAAACCCGACGCACGGGGATAAATATCCTAAAAACCAAATCATGACACTGGGATAAACATTCCGACAACAATCACAACAAATGCATTAATCAACAGTACAATAATCATCAAACACAATAACCGAGTAATACAGGCACATATTGGAGGAAATCCATCCTCACCTTGGCCGATTACTCCACTCCGGAAACAATGACCGGTCCGACACCGGCTCCTCGGGAAACTGCCCGATATCCGAACCTATACAACAAAACAATATATACACATAAATGCACATAATCGGTATGCTATGATGCCAATACTGCGAAATATCCCATCCCGGTTCATATATCCTTTACTATCATCTTTTACCGAAAATATATCGTTTGCACATAAGGTTACAAAGATATATTTCCAAAACTGTTAAATCAAAAAATTTTCATAAAATAAAATACTTTTTCCAAAATAATAATTACCATAATTTTTCTGGAAATTATAACATATGTATATATTTTCCATAATATTTCCATAAAAATTATTATACTTTCCAAAATATAATTTCCAAGTATTGTTATCTTTAGAAAACTCCATTTCTAGAAAGTATATTCACAGAAACTTATTTTCTGAAAATAAATACGAATTTATAAATACACATATATATTTCCAACATAAAATATTTTCCAAATAATTACATTATCAAAATAATTATATATTTTAGAAATATACCTATATATATTTTCCAAGAATAATAACATATATATATTGTATTCCAAAGAAATAATAACATATAATTATAATTTCCAGAAATATTTTCAAGGTATATATATTTTTCAAAATAACCATAATAATAATTTGCAAACAAAACATAATTATCTTAATTTTTCAAAATCAAGTATATGTTTTTTTTTCAAAACAACTATTTGTAATTACCATATATTTCCCCAGAATAATATATGTAAATTTTCAAAATAATAGATATATTTTTTTCCAGAAATAAATACCACAAATAGATATATAAATGTATAAATGTTTTTCTTTTTTTTTATTAAGGAACACGGCAACCCAGCACCCATGGGAGGCGCGACCCGGCCGCGACCCGCCCATATCAGTCGGATCCTCACCTTAGGAACGGCGGCGGCGGCGCGACGCAGCGCGAGGATGGGGTCACGAGGCGCGACGAGAGGCGGCGATGCTGGAACGGCAGGAGGAAAGGCGTGGCGGCGACGGCAGAAGGCGGGAGGCGCGAAGGAGGTGGATCCGCGGGTCAACGCTCGCCGGCTGTGCGTCAGTGGAGGAAGACGACGGGGGCGACGGGAACAAGTCGGCGACAGCACGGCGCAGACGATGGTGGCGTCGGTGAGCCGTGTAGTGGCGCAGAACTCCTCCCCGTG
This sequence comes from Turnera subulata, assembly GCA_028386065.3. Taxonomy (NCBI): domain Eukaryota; kingdom Viridiplantae; phylum Streptophyta; class Magnoliopsida; order Malpighiales; family Passifloraceae; genus Turnera; species Turnera subulata. The sequence goes on along the minus strand of JAKUCV010002235.1, from coordinate 14,273 downwards.
TACAGTAACCGGAGGAAGGTGGCTACTGTTCACAGTTTTTCCGATTTCCTTTTTTTTCTATTTTTTTCCATTTTCCTTTTCTTTTCCAATTTTCCCTTCTTTTGTTTTCTTTTTTTTTCTTTCCTCCCTCTCTATTTTTTCTATTTTTCTCTTTTTTTTTCTTTTTCTCTTTTTTTCCTTTTTCTTTTCTTATTTTTGGAGATGTCTTTAATTTCTTTAGCTCCGCGCACGCCAGTTCTATCTGCATCACCGCCGAGCTGATCTGCATCAGTGAGCCGTTCAGCTGCGTCAGTGTCTGCTGCTTTCAGCAGTCGCCTTGCCCTTTCGATCTTTAGCTCTCTTGTTGGCACGCTTCTTCCGCCGTCTTCGAGAGACCACCATGTGTTCTTTCAGACCGACGATGTTCGTCTTGAAGCGCTTCTTGGGAGGTTCATCATCGGAGCTTGTCGGGAAAGCAGTGCCGCCGATGTAGCTGTTGTTCTTGGAGTCTGAGGTAGTTCGAGATCGGATTGGAGAGTCCATGACTGTGTGTGAGTTTGCCAGTCATGAGGTTTGGTTCTTACAGCGGATGAGATGTCGCTTAAGGGTATAAGCGGTATCTCATGTTGAGCTTGGACACCTGGTGGAGTATACCAGAAGCTTATCGTGGTAGGACCCACGGATAAGACGGAATTTTGAGGACGAAATTCTTTTTAAGGTGGGTAGACTGTAACAGCCCGGGTAAAAATTTTGGATTTTTACCGGACTGTAAAAGTCTTTCTATAGTGATTTACCGGAAGAATTAATCTTGGGTAATTAATTCAAGGTAAATCGAGCGTCGTTTTTCGAAATAGAGGCTTTTCCCGCGCTCGGGATTTTTCCGTGGATTTTACGGACCTAAGTCGGTATTTTTCAGGTCCCGGGATTTTCGGAAAAATACACCGGAAATAACTAAGGGGGTATCAGTTATTTTCTGATCCGGACCGGACTCTCTCCATAATGCAGAAAAGCTGCATTATTGAAGGAATCACAGGCTGAATAGTTTTTCTCCATCTTTATAATCGGTGAAGAAGAAGAAACCAGGAGAAGAGAGGAAGAGGAGAAGAAAAAGAAAAAGACAGGAAAAGAGAAAAAAAAGAGAGAAAAGAAAAAAGAGAGAAAAAAAAAGAAAAATGAAAAGAAAAGAGAAAAAGAAAAAAAAGAGAAAAATAGAAAAAATAGAGAGGGAGGAAAGAAAAAAATAGAAAAAAAGAAGGGAAAATTGGAAAAGAAAAGGAAAATGGAAAAACATAGAAAAAAAAGGAAATCGGAAAAACGGTGAACAGTAGCCACCTTCCTCCGGTTACTGTACACGGGGAGGAGTTCTGCGCCGCTACACGTCTCACCGACGCCACCATCGTCTGCGTCGTGCTGTCGCCGACTTGTTCCCGTCGCCCCCGTCGTCTTCCTCCACCTGACGCGCAGCTGGCGAACGTTGACCCGCGAGCAGACCCGCGGATCCACCTCCTTCGCGCCTCCCGCCTTCTGCCGTCGCCGCCGCGCCTTTCCTCCTGCCGTTCCAGCGTCGCCGCCTCTCGTCGCGCCTCGTGACCCCATCCTCGCGCTGCGTCGCGCCGCCGCCGCCGTTCCTAAGGTGATGATCCGACTAATATGGGCGGGTCGCGGCCGGGTCGCGCCTCCCATGGGTGCTGGGTTGCCGGGTTCCTTAATAAAAAAAAGAAAAACATTTATACATTTATATATCTATTTGTGGTATTTATTTCAGGAAAAAAATATATCTATTATTTTGAAAATTTACATAAATTATTCTGGAGAAATATATGGTAATTACAAATAGTTGTTTTGAAAAAAAACATATACTTGATTTTGGAAAATTAAGATAATTATGTTTTGTTTGTAAATTATTATTATGGTTATTTGGAAAAATATATATACCTTGAAAATATTTCTGGAAATTATAATTATATGTTATTATTTCTCTGGAATACAATATGTATATGTTATTATTCTTGGAAAATATATATAGGTATATTTCTAAAATATATAATTATTTTGATAATGTAATTATTTGGAAAATATTTTATGTTGGAAATATATATGTGTATTTATAAATTCGTATTTATTTTCAGAAAATAAGTTTATTTGAATATACTTTCTAGAAATGGAGTTTTCTAAAGATAACAATACTTGGAAATTATATTTTAGAAAGTATAATAATTTTTATGGAAATATTATGGAAAATATATACATATGTTATAATTTCCAGAAAAATTATGGTAATTATTATTTTGGAAAAAGTATTTTATTTTATGAAAATGTTTTGATTTAATAGTTTTGGAAATATATTTTTGTAACCTTACGTGCATACGATATATTTTCGGTAAAAGATGATAGTAAAGGATATGAACTGGGATGGGATATTTCGCAGTATTGGCATCATAGCATACCGATTATGTGCATTTATGTGTATATATTGTTTTGTTGTATAGGTTCGGATATCGGGCAGTTTCCCGAGGAGCTGGCGTCGGACCGGTCATTGTTTCCGGAGTGGAGTAATCGGCCAAGGTGAGGATGGATTTCCTCCAATATGTGCCTGTATTACTCGGTTATTGTGTTTGATGATTATTGTACCGTTGATTGATGCATTTGTTGTGATTGTTGTCGGGATGTTTATCCCAGTGTCATGATTTGGTTTTTGGGATATTTATCCCCGTGCGTCGGGTTTTGGATATTTATTTTCGTGTCTTTGGCCATAAGAATAATGGAATAAATAATAAATTGTGATAAGGATGTCGATCCTTGATTTTGGATAGGGATGTCTATCCCGGTATTTTGGTTAGGGATGTTGATCCCTGTGATTTGATTATGATGATGATATAATTGTCACGTGATAAGTAGTGGTACGACTCGATGGTTTAAGACTGTTTCGTGGTGGCCGTGACCTGGGTTACTTATGATAAGCATGTCTATGCTTGGGATGTCTATCCTGTGATTATTTTTTGGGATGTCGATCCCTGGGTTCTCTTGATTTGGTCTGGCACCCGAAATATGTTGATAACCTGGTCTGACCCTAGCTTATCCGCGACGGGGCCCGGAAAGATAAAATTGGAAAATCGGATTTTTATTTTAGTCTTTTTGGTCTTTGACCGGTTTTGGGTCGAGCCTTTTGTATTGGTATATATTTGGCTGTTATTACTGTTTTGACCTTGAGTATTTATAGTGTGCATATTGATTGTCTATCCTTCGTCGGTGAGCACTTCGGACTCACCCCTCACCTGCGGGCTTTCATCTCGTAGGATGAGTTATTTGTGGTACAGGTTTGGTGCATTCCAGACAGGCTGTGGCGTTATCCCTTGGACAGGACTTGGATCCATAGTTTGCATCTATGTCGCATACAGTGTTTTTGTGAGTTATTAAGCCTTCCGTTGTGCAGTTTATTGATATTATTGGGCCATTGGGCCGGTTGAGTTATTATTGATGTTTTTATTTTGGGCGGTTGAGCCCGGGTTTCTGTTGTATACACTGTATGCTGGGCTTGTTTTGGTTGGGTCGTCACAGTTTCGGCACGTGTTTACTGTGTACGGTAAATACGGGTCGGGGCGTTTCAGGAGGGCTACAAGAGTTAATCCTATTCCCTTTTTGTCTGACCAATTATGGTTGAGATGTTGATGTTGATGATGATGTGATTGTTGTGATGCCATGTCAAGAACTACGTGGGCTTCGAACCCGGTCGCCGGGGTACGTAGGTGGTTTCTAGTGGTGGAAACTCAAGCCCAATCTTCTTCTTCTCCCCTTTCTTTTTCATATTCAGTTATTATGTATTTTGGTGCTCACACTTGCACACTTACACAAGGCATACAAAATCCTCTAATTGCACAAAGTTTCGCCCCAACATGGATGGGTGCCTAACACCTTCCCATCCATGACGAATCCCCGGGTCCAGCATCTTTGGTTCGTTATCCGGTTGCCTAAATGGAGTCATATGAAGGGTTTTTTCCCAAATTTTTGTCCCTTAATAAAATTTGGATGGCGACTCCAAAGATGGTGGATGATGGTTATGAAGAAGGTGTAAAGGAAAGGTAAATAGGCCCAAGTGATTTTGGGTCGGGTATTCACACAATGAATGCCTAAATCATCTCTTTCATTGAGCATTTATGAGAAAAATTCGCTTTGAAAAGTTCTGAAAACTTGTTCTAGGACATATATGTGACATCAAAAGTTTGAAAAATAATGCATAGGGTGTCAAAAAATGCTAGGTAAAGAATGCTAGAACTTGCATGAATTCATCACAACTAAGCATGAACAAAAGATCAATCAAAAATCAAACTTCTTGCATCTAAAAGTAAAAGATTTCAAAAACACAAAGTAACTCTCTTGGTTATCCATCAATAAAAATCATCTTGATCATAGAATGGTAGGTTTGAAAACAATTTGAAAAACAAAGAAAAATTTATTTGGTTTTTTCGAAAATTTTTTTTTTTGGAAAATTTTGGAAACGAAATTTGAAAAACAATGTTGAAAACAATTTTGAAAATAAAGTTGAAAATCGATTTTGAAAATAATTTTGAAAAAGTAATGTCTTTTTACTAAGTATTCTAGAATTAAAAATATGCATACTCAATATATTGAAGTAAAAAACATGCTCCTTATTGACACAAAACAAAACAAAAAAAAATAAATTGCAAAGAAATTTGTTCCCCCTCCTCAAACTTATGTTGGACAATGTCCTCATTGGCCAGGAAAGAAAAGAAACAAAGAAGAAAAAGATAGGCACATAGGAGAGGCACTCTCCTCAAACTTAGATTGAAACATGTATAGCACATAACAAAAGATAATCCAAGTAAGAGAAAAAGTAAGAATCAACCAAAAGAGAGATAGAGAAATCGAAATTGCATTGCCACTAGGTGTTCATGACACCAAAATTAAACACAATTGACATGAAATTTAAATTGCCACGAGGATGACTAGCATTGACTACATCCTATAAAAGTAAAGACATAAAGCAATAAAAAACACAACACATAGAATGATGATGCATGAAGCTACTCCTTGGCAAGTTTGTTCTCTATGTTCTCTAGCTTCTTCCTAAGTTGCGCAATGGTCTTCTCTTGTTCATCCAATTTACTGCACATGACTCTCCCTAACTTATCAACAATGTCAACCAACTTATCCATTTGAGAGAGTAATTCGCCGATGGTCTTGTTAAGATTGGCGAAGCCATCAACTTGTTCTTCCCATCCCATGAGAAAGTCGAAGATGTTGGAGGAATCGGATTCCACGGATGATGTAGACGATGGTGGCTTACGGTGGATCGGTTGTGTGCTTACACAAAAGCACTCCTCATCAACCTCTTCTTCATCACTAAAAGGATATGGATCAATGGGTTCATGGAGTTAAGGCCATAGCTGCGGCAACATGCTTATGCACAGTCTCAATCGCGGGGCTAGAAGGGGTCAAAGTGTAAGGGTCTAGGTTAATTCCTATGAATTTTGCGTTATGAGTGATCAGCCCTCCACATGCTATCTTGCCTTCTCCTTTGCAAATATGAGCAAAATTCTGCAGCAACCAAAATCCTCCATTGAGTTTGTACCCGTGTACCATGCAAAAGACTATAAAAAGCTCATCACATTGCACCTTGTGTGCATCTTTGGTTCTACCAAAGAAAGAGTGTGCCAAAATTCTGTGTAAATACCTCAGTGCATTGTCCTTAATGCACAAGTCATAAGCTAAGCCATTCAAGCGTGCAAATGAAGTATTGTAAAGTGTATTCCACATGACACTTGCATTAAAGCCACAGCTAGGAACTAGCCATCCTTCGGCATCAAAACCAAAAATCTTGTTGAAATCAATTAAGCTCATCTCATAATCTTTCCTTGCAAGCCTGAACTTGACATAGCTGGGATCATGAATGTCCTTGAGATCCACGTCATATCCAAAAGCAGCAAGAAACTCATAAGTAAGCTCCTCGTATGACGGCTCCCTAATCTTGCAAAAATCGACTAGTCCTATGTTGGCAAGGTACTTGCCAATCGGCTCCTCAAGATTGTAAGATTCAACCACCTCAAAATCAATGTACCTCGTAGGAATTAGAGGCCTCCTAATCAGCTTGTCAAGCTTAGCGCGATTCTCTTCAAAAATCCATCCCGGATTGTACTCGGTAAACTTAGGCATAGGCATAAAGCGCGGGGTATGGTCGGTGATGGTGAAGTTGGGTCGGCAAGGGTTGGTGTTGGCCATCCTAGGGTTGCTCTTGGGAAAAGTCATCTTGAACTAAGGCTAAAGAGGGTAGGTGACGAATAGGAAAATCAAAGAAAAACCTAAAGGGTGCTAGGGAAGTAAAATCGGCACTAGGTGTATGGATCTCTAGAGCTTGAATGATTTTGGTGTGGAAAAATATGGGGGTAAGGATGTGTGTTTATAGGCTCTAGAGGCGGTGGAATTGGTGGTGTTGGTGCCGACTTCTAGTCCTATGGGTGCTAGGAATCCTCCTCAAACTAGTAATCAAAGTGGGTGTGTACTAGGAATCCTATTACTCCAAAGATTAGAAAATCCCCCAAAAAAAAAAACTAAATCCTATTCCTAAAAACTAAAGGAATACTAACCTATATATATTTGGTGGGTGTAGGACTAACTAAAAAAAATTGCAAAGGGGCTACTCCTAAAAATCCCAAGTCGGTCGCGCCTTCTTGTGTTCTCAGGCCGGTGCGCCTTTGGTGCAGATGGGCGCACCTTTGGCGTGCCTTGGAGCGCCTGGGTGTGCCTTCGGGTGTGCTGGTTGGCGCGTCTGCGTGTTCGCCTGTGGGTGTGCCAATTGGGGCATTCGGGTGCGCTCGGGTGCGCCTGTAGGTGCGTCCTCGGGTCGGTTGGTGTGCGCTGACCTGCGTGTTGGCACGCCTTGGTGTGCCTTTCCTAGCCCGTGGGCGCGCTAATTGTCCTCCTTGTGCGCCACGGTGCACTAATCAGTATATCATAACCAAATTTTTCTTTTTTTTTTATTTTTTTGTGTTTTTCTATTTTTTTATTTTTATCTTTTTAATGAATTATGAAAAAGTGAAAAATCCTAGGGTGCTAGAAAAATAAAGAAAATCCTAAAAACTAATCCTAAAAATTGTCTCCTCTAATCCAGCCTAGTTTGTTATGTGTTAGTTATATGCCCAAAAGCCAATCTATGGATGATTGTAGTCATGTATATACTTTGAGGTTATTCCAATAAATATGATTATGAGATAATTGCTTGCACATATTTATAACCCTAGTTCATATTTGATATATTCTTAAATGTCCCTAGTCGGTTATTATTACGGATGGGTTGTAATAATAAATTAAGACTAGCGTATGTTGAGATTTTGTATGTGATATGAATTCTACATACGGGTACAAGTTAGAGAACTTGTAGACCAAACCGACCCACAGAAGAACACTACATGGAACGTTATACGTATGTCATTAGTGTTTCTTATAGATGTATTGTCCTTCGACCTGAGATCGTCAAGGTATCCAACATATGAATCATGTCTTTTGATATTATTCCTAGTCATCCGTAACTGGGTGGACATAAGGGTAATCATTGGGTACATGACGAGTATGTAGTGGGTTTTGATTGATCAAGACGGGATTCGTTCGACCCATATAACGGGTATATTATCGGATGGTTTCTTGATAAAGTTAGACTGTTAAATGCATGGCCATGCTCGGATTTGGTGATATGGTGATATCACGGGTATCCGTTTTATACAGTTAACTCGGGGATCAAGAAACATAGATTAAACATATACGAGATTGGCATATTCCATATCTCGTGTTTGATCTTGATAATGGGACGAAAGGACGATGACATGTTCCGAGGCATAGAGAATCAGTACTAATCTTGTCGTTCGGGTAGCAATGATGTGTTGCTAGACGCCGCTCTTTGTTTATAATTGTAAAATGGGATTTTACAATTATTGTCGGACGTTACAAGTGCCTACAGGGTCACACACATAGAACCGTTGATTCGAGCAGATGGTTGAACCGTGGTTGGACCATGGTTGGACCGTGGTTGAACCAAGGTCGTTTTTAGGTGGTTGGCTTGCTGAATGTCAGCATAATTGAGCCCCTTTAGTGCTGTGTATTGTTGATAATGCATTAGTGGAGACACATTATGTAGTGACATAATGGGTGTGTTGGATGGGCCAATGTGTTTCCCACCATGTCCATTAACTTAATGCATTATGTGAGAAGGGTTGGATGCTTGTGTGATCAGATCATACTCTCCTCCTCCCTACTCTCCTTGCACGTTTTTGCAGACCCAAAAACACACACCTTCCACCTTCTTCTTCTTTGTGAAAGTAGGAAGAAAAATTACCACAAACACATAGCTCCCGATTTCTGCTGCTAGCACCCAGTCCGGGAGTGCTCGGTAGTTGGATCGTGTGACGACTCCACCTTGATCACGGTTTGTGTGGATACCGTAGAGGAGCCAAGCCGTTGTCTAGCTCTTGCTGATTCCCTCCAGCTATTAGGTGAAAGACCCTAGGTACGAAATTTTGTTATACGGTTTTGCTTGCTTCACTTGTGTTCCTTGGTTAAGTTTCCGTAGCTTCCGCTGCATATATAGTGCGTATGAGTGTCATAATCACGTATAGGAAACTTACAGTGGTAGCGGAGCCTTCTTGTGAAGCTCTAAACCGTACAAGTGACTTTGAACATGATGTGTTTATCTATTGTCATTTGATATGCTTAGTTAGTATATGTGACATGCTAAGGTTGATTAGGCATATGTGATATGTTGTTTTCAATTATGTATATGTGATGTACATATTGATGTTGGTGTTTGTCAAAAGAGTTTTGACAAAGAGAACTTGATTGGTATGTGATATCAATCAAGGAGTTCTTGGCAGTATGTCGAAAGAGTTCGACTAGGAAAAACCGAGTGTCGGTTTGTGTTTTGAATGATTGTAGTTCAAATTCCGCAGGCCCAGAACATCGATGATGGTAGGACTAACATTGATGTTCATGTGTTGATTGGCCTTCGCCGAGCTGAATAAACATCGATGTTGGGTAGACAACATCGATGTTCTAAGAAGGCTGGTGTTGGCAGAATCACTATAACATCGATGTTGTGGTTTCAACATCGATGTTGACTTGGCAGAACTCTCAAAACATCGATGTTTAAATGTTAAACATCGATGTTATTTGAGCTCGGCCAAATTGATTGAATTTCCAGAATTCAAATAACATCGATGTTTTAGTAACAACATCGATGTTATTGAGTTCCAGGAGTTCAAACATCGATGTTGTGAATAAACATCGATGTTAAAATGCTACTGCCAAAACTTGAACTTTTCAGAATCTCAACAACATCGATGTTGTAATGTCCAACATCGATGTTATTGAGCTACTGCCAAAAATCTTGAACTTTCAAGTTACTCAAAACATCGATGTTGAAAAGGTAAACATCGATGTTATTGAGCTACTGCCAAATAGTTTGGAATTCAAGTTACTCAAAACATCGATGTTGAAATGTTGAACATCGATGTTCTTGAGGCTCGGCCAAATAGTTGGGAGAATCAGATTCTCAAAACATCGACGTACATATAATTTTTGGTCCGAGAGCCCTGGAAAGGGCACTGCCCCTTGACCCCGGCCGCTAACCGGCTAGCGGGACCGCCGTGCTACCTCTGCGTAGTGGCTTATATTGCATACGATGCATTGTTATTGTATATGAGATATATAATTTGTAACTTACATGACATCAATGTATGATTTATCAAGAATATATGCATGAGTTGTATGAACATATATTGATGAAATATTAAGTTCTTAGTTGTCTTCCATGATAAGCACTCATCAAGCTTAAGATCAACAATTGGTAGGTTTTTGCCAAAGCAAGGTGCCATTGTTTATCCTAAGAAGGTGCGAGTGGATAATTGTAATATCTCGATTGCTTATTGTGGGTGTGGACTTAACTAGGTTATCTTAATAGGATTAAGGACCTAGAGGCAAGGGTTGAGCAATGTCTATAAGATAGACTTGGACAAGATGTTGTTCACTCAACTATCCAAGAGTTACATAGAGATGTAATTGACAAGAGTTGTCTACCTAAATAGCTATGATGTAGGTGATCAGCCCTCGCTGACTTATGTTGTAGTGAAATATGGATCTTGGCCTACTTATATAATTGTCTTGATTTATGTAGTAGGAGCACATTTAATAGAATTCCTTATTAAATGATTTATATGCATGACTATTATTTGTGTGAGTTGATCATTGTTGTAGAATTACCATGGCACAAAACACTAGCACTTATTATTGCGATTCGTCCTTGAGTAGGACAAGCTGAATAGGAATAGTTTCCTAGAGTGGCATCACATTTTAAGGATAGTCTTCAAACAAGAAAAATTTGTATGTCCTTGAAGGGCCTGTTCTTAATGAATTGGCGCCTAATGCTTCTAGGGGCAGAAGTAGATGCTTGTGAGAAGCATGTTGATGATGCATTGGATGTTGCATGCCTTATGCTAATTGCCATGGACTCTGAGCTTCAGAAGCAAGATGAGAACATGTGGGCGTTCGATATGATCGAACACCTGAAATTGCTCTGAGGAGAGCAAGTAAGGCATGGGAGGTACGAGACCTCTAAGGCATTGTTCCAATGCATGATGGCTAAATTATCACCCGTTAGACCTCATGTGCTCAAGATGATTATATACATTGAGAGCCCAGAGGGTCTTGGTTTCCTTAGAGAAGGAAAAGGTAAAGCAAAGTTAGAGAAGAAGAAGAAATGTACCAAAAGGTTTGGTGCATGTGCATCTTCTTATTCTCATGTGCTGAAACCCAAGGGTGGTGTTGCAAAGTAGGAAATTGTTTCCGTTGCAACAAACTAGGCCATTAGAAACGCAACTGCCCTGTTTACCTTGAAGAGGTAAAGAAGCAAAAGGGAAGTGAGACTTCCGCTTCAGGTATTTTGTTATAGAGGCTTATATCTCTACCTCTACCTCATGGGTATTAGATACCAGATGTGGTTCTCACATTTGAGGAAATGTGTAGGAACTGAGAAAGTGTGGGAGATTGGCTAAGGATGAGATAGACCTACGCCCCGTATTGGAGCAAGAATTGCTACATTAGTCGTAGGGATTTTCTATCTATTCTTACCTAGTATTTTGATTTTAGAACTATACAATTGCTATTATGTACCTACCATAAGCAGGAATTTGATTTCTGTGTCTTGTATGGACAAGAAAAGTTTTATTGAGAATAAAGAACAATTGTTGTTCTATTTATTTCAATGAAATAGATTATGATGGTGCATTTTAAACGATAGTTTGTATGTTCTAAACCTAGTAACGCCTATCTATAACATTAATACGAAGAAGGTTAGATTACATGATTCTAGTGAAACCTATCTCTGGCATAGTCGTTTGGCCCATATAAACGAGACTCGTATTCCTAAACTCCATAAAGTTGGATTTTAGACTCATTTGATTTTGAATCATATGAGACATGTGAGTCATGTTTGTTAGGCAAAATGACTAAGGCTCCCTTTAAGGGTAAAGGTGAAAGAGCCTCGGACTTATTAGGTCTCATACATACTGATGTATGTGGACCAATGTCTACACAAGCTAGAGGTGGTTTTCAATACTTCATTACGTTTACTGATGACTTCAGTAGATACGGCTATGTGTATCTAATGAGACACAAGTCGGAATCCTTTGAAAAGTTCAAAGAATTTAAGAATGAAGTACAGAATCAACTCGGGAAAAGTATTAAGATGCTTCGATCAGATCGAGGTGGTGAATATTTAAACCGAGATTTTCTTGACTATCTAAAGGGTTGTGGTATAGTATCACAACTCACTCCACCGGGTACGCCTCAATGGAATGGTGTATCCGAAAGGAGGAACAGAACCTTGTTGGACATGGTTCGTTCGATGATGAGTCAAGCTGACCTTCCTTCCTCCTTTTGGGGACATGCACTATTGAGTGCTGCTTTTACACTTAACCGTGTTCCGTCTAAATCAGTCGAAAAGACGCCATATGAGATATGGAATGGGAAGCGTCCCAATTTGTCTTTTATGAGGATTTGGGGATGTGAGGCTTACGTAAGACGTGAAGCTTCGGATAAACTTGGCCCAAAATCCGAGAAGTGCCTATTTGTAGGTTACCCTAAGGAAACTAAAGGGTATAACTTCTATAGTCCCACCGATCACAAAGTGTTTGTTGCTCGAACTGCGTTTTTCTTAGAAAGAGAATTTATTTCTAAAGGAATCAGTGGGAGGAAAATAGAACTCGAAGAAGTTCGAGATCTAGAGACTGAGATGGAACAAGAATAGGAACCACAAGGTGTTGTGGACGAGAATCCTGTTTCTGAAACACACGGACCACGTAGGTCGGATAGGATTCGGCATGAGCCCGAGAGATATGGATTTCTCGTGACTCATACCGGTGAAGTGATGCTCATAGATGATGATGAGCCCACTACCTATCAGCAGGCCGTTACAGGTCCGGACTCGCAGAAGTGGCTAGAAGCCATGAATTCGGAAATGGAATCCATGTATCAAAACATGGTATGGACCTTGGTTGATCCACCCGAAGGGGTAAAACCCATAGGGTGCAAGTGGGTCTTTAAGAAAAAGACCGACATGGATGGTAATATGATTACCTATAAAGGGCGGTTGGTTACAAAAGGTTTCAAACAAGTTCATGGTATAGACTATGATGAAACCTTCTCACCAGTTGCCATGATTAAATCCATTCGGATTCTTTTGGCTATAGCCGCATACCATGATTATGAGATATGGCAAATGGATGTCAAAACCGCTTTCCTTAACGAAAATCTTTTAGAGGATGTGTATATGACACAGCCTGAGGGTTTTGTCGATCCAAAGAATGTCAACATGGTACGCAAATTGCAAAGTCCATTTATGGACTTAAGCAAGCTTCAAGGAGTTGGAATCTTCGTTTTAATGATGTAATTAAAGAGTTTGGTTTCATCAAAAATGAAGATGAACCATGTGTTTACAAGAAGGTTAGTGGGAGCACTGTAGTTTTCTTGTTGTTATATGTTGACGACATTCTGCTCATTGGGAATGACATTCCGACACTACAGTCTGTAAAGGCTTGGTTAGGAAAGAATTTCTCAATGAAGGACTTAGGAGAAGCTGCCTATGTGTTAGTGCAAGAGTTGCTGCATTAGCCGTAGGGACTTATTTTCTATCTTTACCTAGTGGCTTGGTTTTGGAACTTGATGATTGTTATTTTGTACCTTCCATAAGCAGAAATTTGATTTCTGTATCTTGTTTGGACAAGAGAGGATTTTCATTTGTAATAAAGAACAAATGTTGTTCAATTTATTTCAATGATGTATATTATGGTGTTGCGAATTTAAGCAATGGACTGTATGTTCTAAACCTTGAGATGCCGATCTATAACGTTAATACTAAGAAGGTTAAAATAAACGATTCTAATGAAACCTACCTTTGGCATTGTCGTTTAGGCCATATAAACGAAACTCGCATTGCGCAACTCCATAGAGATGGATTGCTAGACTCATTTGATTTTGAATCATATGAGACATGTGAGTCATGTTTGTTAGGCAAAATGACTAAGGCTCCCTTTAAGGGTAAAGGTGAAAGAGCCTCAGACTTATTAAGTCTCATACATACTGATGTATGCGGACCAATGTCTACACAAGCTAGAGGTGGTTTTCAATACTTCATTACGTGTACTGATGACTTCAGTAGATACGGCTATGTGTATCTAATGAGACACAAGTCGGAATCCTTTGAAAAGTTGAAAGAATTTAAGAATGAAGTACAGAATCAACTCGGGAAAAGTATTAAGATACTTCGATCAGATCGAGGTGGTGAATATTTAAACCGAGATTTCCTTGACTATCTAAAGGGTTGTGGTATAGTATCACAACTCACTCTACCGGGTACGCCTCAATGGAATGGTGTATCCGAAAGGAGGAACAGAACCTTGTTGGACATGGTTCGTTCGATGATGAGTCAAGCTGACCTTCCTTCCTCCTTTTGGGGACATGCACTATTGAGTGCTGCTTTTACACTTAACCGTGTTCCGTCTAAATCAGTCGAAAAGACGCCATATGAGATATGGAATGGGAAGCGTCCCAATTTGTCTTTTATGAGGATTTGGGGATGTGAGGCTTACGTAAGACGTGAAGCTTCGGATAAACTTGGCCCAAAATCCGAGAAGTGCCTATTTGTAGGTTACCCTAAGGAAACTAAAGGGTATAACTTCTATAGTCCCACCGATCACAAAGTGTTTGTTGCTCGAACTGCGTTTTTCTTAGAAAGA
>JAKUCV010002234.1:0-19706 GCA_028386065.3 Turnera subulata | reverse complement strand
TATTTAAGTCTTCCGCTGTGCAATGTTTTCGCTATTATTGGGCCATTGGGCCGGATTTGTTATTTATGCTGTTTTATTATTTTGGGCCGTTGGGCCGAGTTATGGTTGTTTACACTGTATGCTAGGCCTTGTTGGGCTGGGTTGTCACAGTTCCGGCTTGTGTTTACTGTGTACGGTAAATACGGGTCGGGGCGTTTCACTCGCCATCGACTCAGAGTTTTTTTCCGTCTCGCCTTCGCCGTCCCCTCGCTCGTGCCGTCGCTGCGTTACCGTTTGCCACCGCTTGCCGTGACCGAGGTGAGCTTGGGAGAGGACGACCCGGAAGGGTCGGGCTGACCCGTTCCGTGGCCGTGTCGCGCTTGGATTTTTGGATTTGGGTCAGAACTCTTGGACCTGGGCTGTGTGTCACTGGGCCGGCTGCACGGGCCAAGGCCTAGGCTCCTGTCTAGGGCCTGGGTTTGGTGATGTGCTAGGCCTGGGCCGACATTGTTTGGCCCAGTCCAATAAATAAAATAAAATAATAATAATAATAGTAATAAAAGGATAAAATAAATATGATATATATATATATTTATGGTTAACGTTTTGAGAAATAAAACATGGAAGTATTTAAGAAAACAAATATATGATTATTATGGAATTTTGGAAATATAAGATATGGAAAATAATTGATATTTATGCATACGAGAATAATTTGGGAAATATATATATGTATATTTATAAATTCGTATTTATTTTTAGAAAATAAAGTTTATGTAATTATAATTTTCTGGAAACATGGTTTTCTTATGTAATAATATTTGGTAATTATTATTGGCAAGTAATATATTTTATGGAAAATATTTTGGAAAAAAATATACATATGTTATATTTTCCAGAAAATTATGGTGATTATATTTTGGAAAAGTATAATTATTTTATGGAAATATTTTGAAAAGGATTCTATTAAGGTATGGTACCGAAATTATATTCGGATATACGTACGGTATAATATTTTCGGTAAAAGTTGATAATAAAAGAGATATGAACCGGGATGGGTTATTTCGCAGTTTTGGCATCATAGCATACAGATTATGTGCATATATGCGAGTATATGTTGTTTTGTTGTATAGGTTCAGATATCGGGCAGTTTCCCGAGGAGCCGATGTCGGACCGGTCATTGTCTCCGGAGTTGAGTAATCGGCCAAGGTGAGGATGGATAACCCTTGATATGTGTCTGTATATTTTGTGTGTTTTGTTATTTAATTTAACCGCTGAGAGGGTCGTTGTTGTTTATTTGACTGTTATGGTTATTGATGTTGCTGTTATTGGGCTGTGTTATTGGTCGTGTGGATATTGTGATGAACTGTTAATTGTGAATAATTGGTGTTATTTGTATTGTTGTAGGATATTTGATAATATGGAATTGTGTTGGTTATTTGGCTGATATGGTGATTGTTGTTGTTGTTGTTGCTATGATGTTGATTTGCTTGATTGAACTACTATGTTGACTGTTAATGGTTTCTTAGATACTGGTTGTGATTGTTGTTGGGTTGTGAATGATTGATGCTATGAAACTATTGATAGATTGGTCTGTCATATAATTTGAGTTAATAGGAAGTTGGATAATTGTTTGACTAATTTGGATATTGTGTTTGATGTCGATAGACTGTGTTGTGACTAGTTTATCGGAATAAACTGTGATATGGATAATTGGGAAAAAGAAAATGGAAATTGGAAGTTGATTTGAGATTTGGTTTTTGGATGATGATGACATAATTATCACGTGGTAAGTAGAGGTACGACCGGATGGTTTGAGACTGTTTTGTGGTGGCCATGATCTGGGTTACTTGTGATGGGCATGTTGATGCTGGTTTGATTGGGATGTTGATCCCTGAGATTGTGATTGGGATGTTGATCCCTGAGATTGTTATTGGGATATTGATCCCTGAGATTGTGATTGGGATGTTGATCCCTGAGATTGATATTGGGATGTTGATCCCTGAGATTGTTATTGGGATGTTGATCCCTGAGATTTGATATTGGGATGTTGATCCCGGGTTCTTTTTGATCTGGCACCATAAACAGGTTGATAGCCTGGTACGACCTTAGCTTATCCGTGACGGGGCCAGAAAGATAAAATTGGAATAATAATAAAGTCCTTGGTATGTTTGGGTCGAGTCTTTGGGTTTGGTCTGTCTTGTACGGTATTGTCTTTGGTATGGTTGTGACTATTGACTGTATTTCTTCTTTGAAGTATTATAGTTGCCTGCATATCTCTGTTTATCCTTGGTTGGTGAGCACTTGGGACTCACCCCTCACCTGCGGGCTTTCATCCCGTAGGATGAGTTATTTGTGGTTCAGGTATGATGCATTCCAGACAGGATGCGGCGTTATCCCTTGGACAGGACTTGGATCCATAGTTTGCATCATGTGTCGCATACAGTGTCTTTGTGAGTTATTAAGTCTTCCGCTGTGCTGTATATTGTTATTGTTGGACCAATGGGCCGGTGGAGTTATTATTGATCCCTGGTTCGGGTGATATGTTTTGATGTTGGGCTGTAGGGCCAGATTTTGTTTATATTTTGGGCTGTTGAGCCAGAGTTTATGTTTTATACACTGTATGCTGGGTTTGTTTGGTCAGATCGTTACAGTTCCGACATGTGTTTACTGTGTACGGTAAATACGGGTCGGGGCATTTCAGAAACAGTGCCGGCCCAGGTTTGTGCACTGTGCAAGCCCAGGAGAATCCAGGCCCGCGACCCGTCAGGTCAGCCCGACCCGTCAGGGTCGTCTTCTCCACCTCGCCGGTCACCGGCCGTGGCGAGTTGCAGGCAGCGCGAATGAAGCTGCAGCGGCGGACGAGAGGCGACGCAGGGACGGCGAGCGCTGCTGTGCTTAGAGGAGATGGCAGGGCGTGGTCGGCGGCGGTGGCTCGTGCGATCGGGTCGTCTCACAAGCGACGGTCCGGCAGACTGCAACGACAATCGGGGTTGCGAGGAGGACGCCGCGACAGGCGCGCGGCATAGGCGCACAGCTTGGCGGCAACCGACTCGGCATCTGGTAGCTGCAGGCGAGGCGTGCAAGGAAATGGGTCGCCGGATCTCCTCTCGGGTCGTCGCGTCTAGGCGGCGCGTGAGGCTGCGAGGGCTGACGGCGAGGAGCTCGTCCAGTCGACGACGACGTGAGGAGCACGCCGGTGTGGGCGGTGACGCGAGAAACAGCACGGAGCTTTAATGCGTGAACAATAACGAGGGAGGGTGGTACACTGTTCATCTTCTCCTCCTTTGTTCATCTTTTCCTCCTTTGTTTTGTTTTTGTATTTCTGATTTTGTTGATGTGGGTAGAGTTATCGTGCTGATAATGTGTTAAAAATATAGTGTTTGATCTTGTAGAATATGAAGTTGAAGAGGAGAAACTGAAGAAGGGAAGGGAGGGCTCGGCACAATTTTCATTCATCACCTTCAACAATAATTTGTGGTACAATATATAGAAGAAGAGGGAATACTGTATTGGTAGGTATGACATCCATATACCCACGTTTTATAACAATCTGTCACTTATTTCTCATTTTTTTAGAACCTATACAATAACCGAGTGAAGACTTCGACCAAAAAAAAAAAAAAACGAGTGAAGACAAATTCTATAGTATTCACAGGCATCCTCACCATATTATGATTTATTAGGATTCTTAAAATCAGAAAAACAACAAAATCCATTTTCTTAAAGACAAGAAGAAGGAATCTTATGATAATTAGTAGACTACGTATCAAGCTTAATAGTTATTCCTCAACAATGAGGGGCCTGATCCTTGAATTTTGCTGCTTCATTGGATAATGACAAACAAGGGATTGCAGTCGCACTACTACTTTGGATATTATATCCAGTAGCGATTGAAGACTTTGAATACTTTTATTAAGATTCCAGCTGCATGAAGACTTTGGAACGTATTACAGCGCTTCTAATATGAAAACTAATGTTTTTTTTTTTTTTGATAACAATATGAAAACTAATGTTACCCACTTGTAAGTTGTAACCTCCACTTGCTTTTTTTTTTTTGGAGAATTGTAAACTCCACTTGTTAATACTTGGAAACAAGACTAGGTTAAGACTTAATTAAGCGCCAACAATGACTACATTTTAGGAGCAATGTAACTAGTTAACCCCCACTTAATACTTAATACTGTTTACAAAAAGAAAATGGAGGTACTCCCAGGTCCCATTTTGGTAACACAACATATACAATATCGCATTTGTCAATAATTTCCGACAACAGACCACCAACAAGACTGGATGAAATAACAAAAATTAGGGTCTAAGTACCCAATTAAATGATTCTCTCGAGTCTCGAGTGATTTTTCTACAAACCCGAATTTGGTCAACTAAGGTTGATTGCTATTGTACAGATAGACACAGATTATCCTATCTATCCGTAGAGAAAGCTTTCTTTACTTTAGGATTAATTGGATAAGATTAATGAAAATAGTTTTAGATATTTTCTTTTTCCTCCCTGGATGCAAGTTGTGTGCTACACCCATTTCTTTTTTATCTTTTGTCTTTATTTTAAGTCTCAAGAGTCTAACCAACCAGTAACCAGGTTGGGCGGGCGTTGACTATGGCTGTCAATTGTCATGCTTCCCTTTATAAAAAAGCTTTTCATGTAGATTTCCTCTGCATAAACTTGAGTACTGCTGTTATACATTGAGAGAGACAGAGAGAGAGACGCAGAGAGAGATTGAAGCAATGGGAGGTGGAGGCTTTGTTGACGGAGGACCCCTCAAGAGGGCTCATCTCTATGAGTACAAAATCACTGGCTATTTCATCTTCGCTTGCATAGTTGCTGCTCTTGGCGGCTCTCTTTTTGGGTATGATCTTGGTGTTTCAGGTAACTTTTCTCTTCTTTTGTTCCTGAGTTTCTGGACAACTTACAAGATTGGTCTTTTGTTCATGTTTTGACTAGTTTACATCTATAAAGTTTGAGCTCATCCCAGGTTTTGGTTGTTGAACCAAAGTCTTGTGTATACCCTGAACAGTTTTCTTGAAGGAAAAAAAAAAGTATATATTATGTATAACATATTAATATGTATGGTGCATCATGCATTTATACATTAACATCATAGTTAATAGAATACTGTGTCCATGACAATCATTATGAAATAATACAACTATTGTACGAGAGGCAGAATACATACTACAGGTCCACTACATGGGTTCTTTCATGTCATGATGACAATTCATTGTCAACTATAATTACAGTTTCCCTGAGGAACAAAAAGGAGATACTGGCACATGAACTGATAGGCCTTTTTTTCTTTTCTTTTTGGTGTCTTTTGAATAATTGAACGGCATTGATGGCGTTGCTAAAAAAAGAAGAGAGAAACATCTAACTTACTTTTGCCATTTTAATTTGACATTGAATTGGCTGGTAGCATAACAGGTTTCCACAGAAGATATGTTAGGTGTTGAGTCAATTTAATTAAGGTGACTGCCTCTAATAATTTGAGTTTGTTGCATTAATTCGATGAGGTGTAGTGGAAGTACCTTTCTCTAATTACCCTTTGTAGCAAAAGAAATAAGCCATTTTCAGAAATCCTCTCCCTGTGGGTTTGTCCAATCCTGTGACCAAGCAAAATTGCTGAGGACACTGGATGGTGGAAGAACTGCTCTGCTTGAGAGAAGAAATGTCACAAAAGTATTTATTGCATTACATATTTTCAATTTTCTGCAACTCAATGGACAGGCCTGCAAGTTCTCCTAGATAATAGTAGGAACTTAACACATACACTGGTTTCAGGTGGAGTCACATCCATGGATGATTTCTTAAAGGACTTCTTCCCAAAAGTGTACAGGAGGAAGCAAGAACATCTGAATGAGACGGATTATTGTAAATATGACAGCCAGATCCTCACACTTTTTACATCCTCTCTGTATTTTGCTGCCCTATTCTCCACGTTTGGAGCCTCCCATGTTACCAGAAACAAAGGCCGGAGAGCCAGTATTCTTGTTGGGTCAGTAAGCTTCTTTTTAGGAGCAGTTCTCAATGCAGCTGCAGTGAACATTTCAATGCTGATCATAGGACGAATCTTTCTTGGTGTAGGGATTGGATTTGGCAATCAAGTAAGATTAATGCTGTGAAACAACAGATCACATAGCATTTTCCTTTTGTTCCTGACTAACATTTTTGTTGTAAATGCACAGGCAGTTCCCTTGTATCTATCAGAAATGGCACCTGCAAAGGTTCGAGGAGCTGTTAACCAATTGTTTCAACTAACAACCTGCTTAGGAATTCTGATAGCCAACCTGATAAATTATGGAACTGAAAAGATCCATCCATGGGGGTGGAGATTGTCTCTTGGTCTAGCTACAGTTCCAGCAACTCTTATGTTTATTGGAGGTCTTTTCCTCCCTGAGACTCCTAACAGTCTAGTAGAGCAGGGAAGATTAGAAGAAGGAAGAAAAGTATTGGAGAAAGTCCGAGGCACAACAAAAGTTGATGCCGAGTTTGCTGATCTAGTTGATGCAAGCAATGCAGCTCAAGCTGTGAAGCATCCATTCAAGAACCTTCTGAAGAGAAAGAACAGACCGCAATTGGTAATAGGTGCTTTAGGAATCCCTGCATTCCAACAACTTACTGGCATGAACTCCATACTCTTCTATGCTCCTGTCATATTTCAGAGCTTGGGTTTTGGTTCTGGAGCATCCCTCTATTCCTCCGTCATAACGAGCGGTGCACTTGTAGCTGGTGCTCTAATTTCAATGGCTTTGGTGGACAAATTCGGCAGAAGAGCATTCTTTCTGGAAGCCGGTGCTGAGATGTTATGCTACATGGTAAATAATACCAGTAGTTGCAAGTCTGTAAACTCTTTCTAAGTACCAACTCTATACTAACTTCATTATTTGACTTGCAGGTTGCTGTGGCAATAACTTTAGCTCTAAAGTTTGGACAAGGAGTGACCCTGCCAACAGGAATCGGCATCTTTCTTGTGATAATTATCTGCTTGTTTGTGTTGGCTTATGGAAGATCCTGGGGTCCTCTAGGATGGCTGGTTCCAAGTGAGATCTTTCCCTTGGAGACAAGGTCAGCTGGACAAAGTGTAGTGGTCTGTGTCAATATGCTGTTCACAGCTTTGATAGCGCAATGTTTCCTGGTCTCACTTTGCCACCTTCGATATGGTATTTTCTTGCTGTTTGGTGGCTTGATTGTCATAATGAGTAGCTTCATCTTCTTCCTCCTGCCAGAGACAAAGCAAGTACCAATAGAGGAAGTGTATCTTCTCTGGCAAAACCACTGGTTTTGGAAGAGGATAGTGGGAGATGCTGAGAAAGATGGATTAGATATTTAAATGAAAAGATTATTAGAATCTGCTAAAGAGCTATGTATTCTCTCCTAGATTACATTTCTGCCAATTCTGGTCAAGAATTGATCTAAAATTGAGATATGAAATGCATAGGTATACACCATGTATCAGTCTGTATGAAAGTTTGGACCATTTTCTTGAAAAGTTACAAGTTAACCTACATATGCAAATCTAGCATATCACCACTTTGGCAACATTTGTGTGGCTATCATTTTCTATTATCAATCTCTTGACAATCTACTTTGACCAATTCCTAATGTACAAATACTTATCCAACTGCAAACATTAATTTATGGTTCACGTCCCACAAAAATTGACCGAAACTATTTTTCCAACTCAATCTTTTCATTTTCATTCTAAACAGACAAAAATTAGAAAAGGGCTGAAGAAAACGACATGCTCTGCTTTAAATTTGGTATCACACTCAAAACCCAATTTCTTTTCCTTCCTCATTTCACACATGAACAGCATCACCCACCACCACCATAGTTGACAAGCAACTGAGTCAATCAGTGAGAGAAACGACGACGTTCTCGTCAAAAAGTCCAAGGACACTCCCGTAAAATCACAAGCACAAACGCCTATCTCCATTCCCGCCATTCTTCTCCCTCGCAATAAAACAAACTGCTCCTCGTAACTAACCAGTAACGAACTCGAGAAAATCAACTCTCTCTCTCTCTCTCTCTCGGAGAATGAAAATCAACTTCCCTTTGCTCTTGACCTCCACGCTCCTCCCCCTCCTCCTCCTCGCCGCCCTCGCAGCACCACCTCCACCACCACCACCATTACCGCCGTGGGGATGCACGGAGGAGGTTGTGGCGTTTTCCCCATGCCTGGGCTACGTCTCGGCGCCGCCAAACAACTTAACAGACACCGTCACTCAACGGTGCTGCGACGTCATCGCCAAGGCCATGGATACCGGCTACGCTTACTGCTTCTGCTACCTCATCAGGCGGCCTACCATGCTCGGGTTCCCGCTCAACCAGTCGCGGCTGCTCTCTCTGCTTTCCGTTTGTCCGCCGCTCAACGAAACCTTCCTGGACGATCTCATATCTTTGGATTCCGTTTGCTCAGGTCTGCTTTGGTTAATCTTGTGAAAGACTAGGGTTTCTTTGGTTGATTTATGATCTCTTTAATTAGGCTTAAAAAGACATTATCAAGAGTGACCTAGCCTCTTAGTACTACTCTGTTGCAGTTTCTGGCGCAAGTTAGTTTTTTTCAGTAGGGGAAAATGTATTGTTATGAAGTTCAAGGGATAGTACACGTATCGCGCCTAGGAATGTTCTGTGTTGTTGAATAAACGTGGATTAGAATCTTGATTAGTGATCTATTACTAAGGGAC
This sequence comes from Turnera subulata, assembly GCA_028386065.3. Lineage (NCBI taxonomy): Eukaryota > Viridiplantae > Streptophyta > Magnoliopsida > Malpighiales > Passifloraceae > Turnera > Turnera subulata. The sequence goes on along the minus strand of JAKUCV010002234.1, from coordinate 11,027 downwards.
AAGTAGATTATGTAGCGATAATAACTTTCTTACTTCTGGTTAACAGGGTCACCGACGCTGCCTCCTCTCCGTGGCACCACAGCTAAAATCCCTCCTGATTCCGGTATGAGGAAATTAAGTGCCCTGATATTTTTTTTCTTTTTCTGTTTCTTAATATTTTCCTCTTGGCCCAGAAGTTTAGTGCTATTATGTTGTTTCCGTGGTTTGAGAGAAATAGGATGAAGGAAGAATACTAGAACTAAGCTTCGTTACAATTTTGCAGGTCTTGATGCCATTCCCTCTGCTTCGCCAAGTGCCTCACCCACTGTTTCGCCTCAAACTTCACTCCCACCACAAAATTTCTCCCAAGAAACTGATGTTGTTGTCAGACCACTACCACTTGCATTGCCAATGACACCAGAAGCTGCATTGTCAATGACACCAGAAGCAGCAGTCAGCGATCAATCCGCAGCAAGGCTTTGCAGCAATACTAACGGTTGGATTCTGCCTGGAGTATTGAGTTCCCTTGTTTTGCTCAGTCATCATATGCTTTCTACATGAAGTTTTAGAGGTCATCTTTGAAATTTGGGTCTAGGTATGAAATAGCATCTGACTCTTTTTTGGCAAAGGATGAAGCATTCTTGGTTGACATAGTATGAAGGAGAATACTTTTTCCTTCCCTTCTTCATCCTTCAAAGTTGCAACTTGTATCATGGTTTTTTAAGCAAGAATTCAAATGCACGAGAAACTTTGTCCAACATAAAAGGCTAAAATAAAACAGAAGTGACTAAAAAGCATGGAACAAGCAATCCACTGACAATAGACAGCTTGAATCATGACAGAGTACGCTGGACAATGAAAGCCCAGATTCACCACCAAGTCTTTTCTATATCTTTAAATATAGACTAATCTCTTGCAAAACGCTGAAGGTAGTGCTTAACTAAGTGCAAAAACCATTGTCCCTTTTTATGTACACAGAGAAACAGCAATGTTTTACTTCCAACCATCAGACCACTCAGCTTCATCTGTTATGGGTTTTGCATCCCACCCATGTGCTCCATCTGTTCTGGGTTTTGCAGTTTCTGTTGGGTAAGGCTCTGCATCCCATCCATCACCCCATCCCTGTGCTCCCTCTGTAGCAGGATTTTGAGTTTCTGTTTGATAAGTCTCTGCATCCCATCTGTCTTGATTTGCAACATGTGAGTTCTCCCAACCAAACCCATGGGGATTTGAGTTTCCATCCTCATAACTGCCGCAACCCTCGTCAGCTTGATATTCATCAACATAATTCTCTCTTTCTGGGAGAGCACATCCTTGATAGGATTCATGGTCTGCACAAAGCCACAGAAGTTTATTCCAGTACAAGTCCTGCAAATTAAAAACACCAAGATGTAAGTAAAAGGAACAGGACAGGTTTGAACACATACGGGCAAAAATCAACCAATTCTATGAGTATATTAAGCATCAACTTTGACACATCAACCGCCACTAGCCAAGCAAAACAATGAAAATAGCTTTATCCACTCCAGCCAAAACTCATACACTCATCAGGGAAGAAGAAAGCTTTCTTAAGTTCAGACCAAAAATTTCACAGCTCTTATCTCATCTGGTGGCTACGTGGTGACTGCTAAACTCATTTACCCTATTTAGTTCTGTCTAAAACAGAAAGTAGATAAAGACAACTAGCAGCATGACCAATCATACCTAAACATTTAAATGTGTGCAGTTGCACATATGGGAACAAGTGCCAATGAGACACTTGAACTCCTTGAGATGCAATCATTAAAAACATCATCATTCAATAGCTAACTTTAGTTATCTTTGTTATGATCTGTAAGACTGGTCGAGAGAATGATACCTTACAAATAATGTGTGGGTTTCCAACAATAATCAGCAAAGATATAGCCCGGGTAACAGCCACATTAAACCTTCTTGGATTGCTCAAAAATCCCAGGCAGTGGACTCTGTCAAAGTCATTGTGTTTGACAGTTGATCGGACTGTAGATACAACAATAACTTTCCTTTCTTGACCTTGAAATTGCTCAACACTTCCAACTTTAATATCAGGCATTTCGCGATCTTCAAAGGCCTTCTTTAGTTTGAGTACTTGCTGCCTATAAGGTGTGATGACCCCTATATCTGTCTCAATCAGGTCCCCTCTTGTTATCAGTTTCCTGACAACTTCCACAACCTTGCTTGCTTCAATTCGATTGAACCATGATGGATTATTTCCTTCTCTTTCATCACAGCCTTGGATACCAAAGAAGAGAACTGGAAAGTTCTTACCCGGAATGAAATTCACCAAAGATAGTAAGGAAGTTGAATCATCAGTAGAGTCTTTGCATGCAATCAATTCACCTTTATAGAACAAATTTGAAGGGAGATGCAAAATATCTGGGTGACATCTGTAGTTTCTTTTCAGTTTTGTTACATAATTCTCATCCCCATCACAATAGAATTCAGATTCAGAAAGCCTCTGCAAGTAGGATTTCCCTAATCCATATGTCTCAGCTTCTCTGGAGTATATTACTGGACCCAATTGCATGGGGTCTCCAGCAAGAACAACAACTGTATCCCTCCTGCAGAGGTTTGAGATAGGGATCATGCTTTCGGGTTCAGAGGCTTGGCCAGCCTCATCCAAGAAAATGTGAGAGAAGTGACCTCGATCAACCCCTTCAGCATTAAGAAGGGAAGCACTCATATATGTTGATATGATGATCCGACAGGGTTTGAGCACCGTGAATGGAGGACATTTGAAGATATTCTCATGAAAGAAACAAAAAGGAATATGATCACGCTTGACATCCTCATATGGTCGGGCAGTTGCATTAAGCCTAAATACTTCATGCTGTCTAACATTAACAGCCTTCTCACTGAGGATCTTCTCCAGCAAATGATCTGCAGCACTATTTGAAGGTGCACAAGCAAGAATCCGGGCAGCCTTTCTATTTTTATATAGCTGAAGAATCGCTTCCACAACTGTCATGGTTTTCCCTGTACCAGGGGGCCCATGGATCACATAAGGCGGACCTCCATTGCAACCAAGTATCTTCTCAACTGAAAAAGTTTGCTCCTCATTAAGGTTGTTGGATATAGGCATCAGAGGAGTTGTTTCGATATGCCTAACTCCTGAGAACCCAGATGGAAATAAGAGTTCTGTCCCTAATCCTTCTGCAGCATCAACGGCTTGATATTGTCTCCTCATATTCACTCGGTTATATGTGAAGTGTACACTGTAGAGATTCCCGTCTATATGCGACAAGTGGAACTCTAGTGCAAACTTCAAGTACACTTCATCAGCCTCAACACGGTGAACAAAGCCCTGCATCAACGTTGTCACTCTTTAGGTAAACATAAAGATACCCTTTAATGGAACCAGTAGATAAAAACATGTATCGACAGAATTAGACCACTACAGACTAATTTCCAAGAAGTTGGAGTAAGGGGAGCACAACCAAGACTTGATACCGCGATAGTATTCAAATAAAGAAGTAAAGACCTCATATGCACTAGCCGTGTCATCTGCATCTGCGTGCTTGGCAAAGATATGATCTCCATGGACAAGTGACGGCCTACGCTCAGCAAGTCCAGGGACAGTAAGCAAGAGAAAATTCCCTTTCCTCCTCATCATAGTCTGCTCCATGTCATAAGCCCTCATATCTTCCTGAAATAACAGATGACCAATCTCAGAAGAGTAGTGACAAAAAAGTGAAAAGACAATAAAAGAAAGAACCCTTGTAGTTAAGTTGCCACATTGAAAGCCAACCTCCATTTGTATCTCTTCCATCATCAACAATGTTTTGAAGTAAGAAGCATAATTCTCTCCAGTTAGACCCGCTGTAACAGAAGTTGGAATCTGCTTGCTCTCAATCACCTCTCTAACATCCGCAGGAATATCATACCGGGGAAGCCTATTTTTGATCGGTGCGCGCCCAACCCTGGATGGGCGTGAACCCGCAACAAACTTGTCCACCATGAACTGTTTTTTTCTTGTTGTTCTTGAATATGGCTTTCTCGAAGCCAGAGACTGGGATATTTTGTCATCAGCCAAAATAAAAACCACTCGTTCAATTTCCTCATCCCCTATATCAAAGGTTACCACCGACTTGTACAATCCAATTTCCTTGGGTTTGCAAGAGAGCCAAATGGTCAGCATCTCACCTGGCTGAACCATCATGTCCTCTAGAGTGAACAGCTCCTTGAAGCCTCGGCTCCTGGTTTCATCATTTCCTGACGGGGGCTTTATCAGGGAAAGCGTGAAAGACTCCTCTGGGGATGAGGCATAAATTTTTGTCCATAAATCCACAGGTTCGGTGGTGGTGTTCTTGATGGTGATTGAATCAACAGCCGTTTCTCCGACAATGGCAGACTGTGGTTTGCCATTAAGGAAGGGGAATGGCACAGAGACAACAATTGGCCCCTGTTCGTCGGGATTGTAGTCCCAAACGGATCTATCCTCCTCATAATCAATGTACCCTATTTCCCCTTTATCTCCGATGACTGAAACCTCATCATCCGATCTATTGTAAACTGAACCCATCACTGAACAGATCTGCCTGTAAATTAAAAAAAAAATAAAACAGCCTATTTCAACTGTTAAACTCACACAAATTGAATCAACGAACATATCACAGAAATTACTGCTCATCCAGAAACACCGAAACCCAACCATGAACACACAATGCAATCACTTCTCAACACGAAAGAGTAAAATTTCGTTTAACGAGTAACTAAAGTAATCAAGGCCATCTACAAAACATTCTTAGGCATCCAACACGAGTAGTATTTACAATCCACAGGTAGGAAAAACATAAAACTCGAATGAGAAAGAGAAAAGAACTCACCTTTACAGAGAATTCAGCAACTTGAAAGAAAATTCAATGCGAGTTGGTGGGTAGAAGTAGAGAAGTAAGTGAAGGAGAGAGAATTCAGAACCCTCTACTAGGTATTAGAGCGTCAAAGGAAGAGGAGAAGCATGACACTAAAGAATTTGTACCAGAAAAGTGGTGGTGGTGGGTTTAGCGTTCATGCTAACAAGAGTGTGAGTGACAGTAGAGAGAGAGAGAGAAAGAGGGGGGGGAATGAAAGAGCGTGGGTGACGTGGCAAGTTCCCATCGTGGCGGTAGAGTGCCCACTTTTATTGTTTTCCCTTTTCACGCACTTTTCTCTCGGGGAGTATCCGCAGAGGTAGTTGAGTTGTTGTGATAGGGAGGAGTTGAGGAGATTTCCTTGAGGGGGGGGACATGAAACGGCGTATGTATGGGCTACATGGGGTGGGAGTCTTTGGCGCTAGCTAGAGAGCTTTGTATGCCAAATTAGATTCTTGGGTGATTCTACTTCTACAATTCTTAATTGAAATGGGACCATATTCATTCTAAAGAAGGAAATGTTTAGACAGGATCTGGATCATGTAAAAGTAGTAACTTTAATGTGAGACGAGGCGAGATTAACTTGTTCGAGACATGTTTGCTAAAATAAAAATAGAAAGAGAACACTTCTGGAAGATAATCTGAAAATAATGGTTCTTTTTTAGGTTTCTCGGTTGTTTATGATCTGTTAACAGATCGTACGAGAAATTTTCTGGAACAGTTAGTTTCGCTTAACAATTTTACAAGCTCTATTTCAAATATCTTTTTTGTTTCTGAAAGATTACGCCGATATGTTTTTAGCCGATAAATTAAAAAAAAAAATGAGGGATAAACACCACCAAGATTTTGATAGAATATTTTTGTTGCAACGTAGAGACGTGATGGATTTCACTTGCTGGGCAAATTTGGGGGCGAAATTACAAGCGTCAACTCTTTCTGATTCACTTGTGAAGATGTTGCTTTCGCTAATTGATTTCGTTGAAGGCAACCATGCTTCCAAATCTTTTTAACTGGATTTAATGGATCACAAAACTCACCAGGCCCAACAATTCAATAGTAAGAAACTCGGTAGGCCCACAACTCTATCCTTCTTAAACCTCAATTGTTCTATACACCAGTTTTGTTGTGACTAGAACTTTAAAACCTTGCTCATTTCCATGGCATGGCCAGGGGAAAACAACCCCATCCCGCAGAAATAATAGTTTGTGGCCCTTCTTCCGTAAATAATTCGAACAAAGACTATATGCAATTATTTCTATGTCCTCCACAAGTTTTACCTTCGGTATAATCTTCTTTTCCATCCCTTCCCTTACGCAAATATGCATTGAGGCAATCAGTTTTCAAAGAGGCAACAACATTTCAGATTACAGTGGCTCCCAAATACGAGCAGGTAGAAGCATAACAGAGGTAGTATTTGAAACCAGTTTAGAGATTGTCTAATATACCAAATCTACTATCCCATTAAAATTGAACATCAAAGGGAGGGAAAAGAAAAAAGTCCAACTGGAAGAACTCAAGCAGTTGGAGCTGGGGTATCCTTGACGGATTCGCGCCATGCGTACTCCCTGGCTCCATCCTTGTCAACGATCTTGATCACAAAGTTCGGCGGTGCCACAACCAACCTGGAACGAATCTCCAGTATGCACTTGTCAACCAATTCAATTGCTTCCTCCACTGACATGCCACTGTGGTAATGTCTGTCCATCATGGCCAGAGAAAAATAGGCCCCGTATCCAAATGCTCCCTTCTCAAGCTTGTGCAATGTAGCAATGTAATCTATGTAATACAGAGATGGGCCGGTTTCTTTGTCATAGCCAGCCATAAGGATGTTAACAAAGTATGGATTCTGCAAGAAGTTAATCCCCATATTAGATAAGGTAGATTTCATATGAACACAAGTTAGAAATTTGGCACAAAATACAGAAAAATCAAGGCTAGCCATGCTAGTTCAGAAAAACTCCCGAGTGGATGCTTGCAGGATTCAAAAAAAGGAACAAGGATAGGTTGGCAATGGCTCTAAGACCCAATAATAAATCGTACAGGCATGCATTCACAGGATCAAGAGATGCAGATATGAAAATGCAAGTCTCAAGAGAAGGTGGAAGCTGAGCATGTGGCAGGGTGTATGCCAATAGAAACCCTTAAACCAAAGAGTAAAAAGTAATAATTTGTTTAATTGCTAAAAAAATAAATAAAATTTGAAGTTCCGCCCAAAGAAACCACACTAGTCTTGCAGGCCACAGAGAGATATATTCTCCACAGTGGAAAACTTCTTGTAGAGCAAATCAGTCTTTAGAATAGGGGTGCTTCCTGCAGTTGCTAGCATAAGAAGTAAAGAAAATGCAATTATGTCCGATGAAATTACACAAGCAATTCATGTCTTTCATGGCTAGGTCATGCTCCTCCACACCAATTGAAAATGAAAAACTTAACAGTAACTCAAAAGGCTCATTTTGATGCAGTTAATACATTAAACTGCTCAGTTGACTCGGGAAGTGCGGGGTTTCACCAATAGTGCTATTAATAGGTGAGGAGTGCATATCAAGACTGGAGAGAACAACAAACACAATCCATGCTCAATGCACATGTGATGACAAGGTGGTAACTCGAACATACCGCAATATAATTAACCAAACACTTGAAGTTTTACAATACAGAGAACCTAATAGGAGCTTCTTCTAGATACAACTATTCTTAGAGGCCAGAAGATGTTAAAAGTACATAGGTCCGGTGACTAATCAGAAAATCAATTATCTTACTGGGTAATCTGTCTATGCAAGATTATCACTATCTAAGCAGCTCCCACGCATCACTCGCTCATAAACATCACACACAGAAGTACAGTAGCACTTCCAAAATCAACTGTTCACAGCACATTAGCCACAACCATTCAATCACCAGCATGAAACAACAAGGATACACAACAATTTAAATGTAAGGAAGCAACAAACACCGACAAGAATTGAGCTTTAACCAATCAAACCAAAAACCCTTCATCACCCAAACCCTAAAACCCCAAATCCACAAGGTAGAAACAAACGCTTACCTTCCTCAAAGCCGTAGCCAGCTCGCCGCGAGTGAAATTAGCGGCCGCCGCAGTAGTCAAAGGAATCCCATTACGGAACTGGTACAAAGCCACGTTCTTCTGTATGTACTCCGTGAATTGAACTCTACACCAAACCCAAACCCAAACAAATTTTTAAAATTCAGAACTCAAACAACACCAAACAACAATGATAAGCAACAAACAAAAAGATCGGTGAAGTAAAACCCAATCGAATCCGCGTCTGACCTGTCGCCGGACTCGCCACTGGCGGCGACGAGCTTGTGGGAATCCAGGACCATGATTTTGTCCTCGTTGGATTTGTGGACGAGGATGCTGTGAACGGCCGACGTGTCGGCCACCACTATCGCGAAGCCGTTGCCTACCAGTCCAAAAACGCACTCCATGTCTGTCTTTCGACCGGTTGCCGAGCTAGCGGGCGAGATCTCACTGTGTTCTCTTCTCTGTGTGTGGGGGTTTCTGTCGTGCGAGTAAGGTGAAGTTTTTTTGTGTTTTTTGATTGGCTATTTTTTAATTTTTATATGTTTTAAGCGAGGAAGAGAGAAGAGAAGAGGGGGGGTTACCTTCTTGAGGAACAAGTAGAGGGTGGTTTGGTAATTGTGGTTTCAGAAAGTTGGGATGTTTGGTGGACTGTGAAGGTGTGTTCTAGTTCCCGAATAAGAGAGATCACTATCTTTGTCTTGATTTTTCTTATCCGAAAATAGGTATAGCCTTTTTTATTTTCAATTTTCTTTTTTTTTGTTTTATAGATCAAATAAAGAAGAAAAATCTCACAAAGAATAATTAATCAAGCCTCACTATATGTCTATATGAGAATTAATGATTAAAGCTAACACTATTTATAATATAGTAACATCTCCTATAAAACTCGAAATTTGTCATAGGTTGGATCCCAATGATAAAATATAGGATACTTGGGATATTTGAGGTTGGATTTGGAATAGGGTAGGGAGGCGCAATTTTTTGGATATGATGAAAAAAAATAATGGTTGAAGAATGAGTTTGTACGTCTTTACTGTCAGTGTTTTATAATTGTTCAAAAATTTAAATTTATTTAACTTACAAGACATAATAAAAAATTGACAAAAAATAAAATTAAAAAATTTTAAAAATCTAAATATTTGCTTCAAATTATTTTAGCAAAGGTAAATTTCTTTTCCAATTGGAACAAGGCCTTCTTATCAAACAAATAGCACTCCTGTAACCTAATAAATAAAAAATTACGACCCACTAAGGCACTAGCTAACTATTTGGTAATATAATTTTGGCACTATATCTCTATCTATCTTTGTATTTTTTTTCTTTGGTCTGGTATCAATCTTTGTATTTTGGGTGTTACAAAGAGTTGAATTTAATACAAGATGTCCGAAGACTGCTGCACCTTGCAATTTTATTTTTTTTCCTGTCGAAAACTGATCCACCTTGCTAATTCTTCCTATCTACCGTCGTCAAATAATGAATATATTTTGCCTATGTGATGTTTGATCAAACGCCTCCACAGCTAGGGAATGTAGTAGTTGAGACCATATCCGTTCAAGCTTTTTAATTTCCTCCTCAAAGTAGAATTAGATTTTGACCACATCACCATTTTTTCTTCTGAATCTATCTAACCAAATACACATTAACCAAATCTTATTTTTAGCACAGCCTAGTCAAATCCCAATAACATCACCCCAAAAATAGCATAACACAAAGAAACATCCACCCCATTTCACCGATATTGAAGGATGATCACCCATTGATCCCCATGAAAGGGCCTACAAATACCCATAGCATGCTGTCCTATTGAATCAAGGCGAAGAAAGCAACAAAAAGAAGATTAATCAAGAAGAAACACAGCTGCAAGAAGAAAAGGAGATCTTTGAGGAAAGAAAAAAAAATGGCGAGCAAAGTTGTTGCATTGTTGGTCGTTTGCCTTGTCTTCTTTGCTGCAGTTCAGATCCCACAAGCTTCAGCTGAGACCTGGGATGCCTGCATGCCTGATTGCGAGGAGAAATGCAAGGCTGCAGGCAATGGCCAGACCTTCTGCGAAATGAAGTGTGACACTGACTGTTTCGACAAGGAAATCAACGGTAATTTATAAATTCTGCAACACTTTTAATTGATTGTAACTCTATGGGATTAGTTATTTATTTACACCCACATATATAACAGTGTTCTTCTTTTTTTTTTTTTTCGATCATTTGTGTTGTTCTTGTAGTTATAAATACCAATTATCGGATTCTGACTATATCTGTTGCTTTGCATTTTTTTGCAGCCAAACTGAAGGCAGCTCCATGATCAAGCAACTTGTTGGATCAGCGGCACCTTCCAAATTAATAAGAGAGAATTATGTAACAGCGAAAGAATAATTTCGTGATTTGTATTCAATATTCAAATTCTCCATTTCATTAGTAATAATGAATTCATAATCTATTGAATTATTTTTCTTATTATACTAATTGTATATCTCGCCAGAAGCTGCAGTAATTGATCATCTGCTCTCCATTCATGTGTAAAGTGTGGTTAAGATGAGAAATTAATCAATAAAATTAAATATCATTCCATTAATCTGATCTTAATCATCCATGACCCTGATGCTATATATATTGAATACAAGTTAAACACTTTATTCAATAATCAATTTCTGTTTACCAATTAAAGAAACTACACTCGAACAGTGGTTGTACTAGCTAGCTAGTGTCATTAAGGGCGGGGCGTGATAACTGAGCGCAGGGGGATCGTGCATATGTCCAGGCCACGGCGAGTACCCGGCGGGGGGCGGGCAGGGAACACCGTCGTAGAAATAAGTCCGGCATTCCCAGTCGGGTACCAGTGGTGGTGACGGAGCACTGCATTGCGCCACAACTCTTCCCATGCACCATCGCATAACATGGCCTACATGTATCCTCGCAGAATTGTTGAAACGCTCCGACCAGTATTTACCGTACAGGGTAAACACGTGCCGGAACTGTTCTTACTACAGTGGCAGACAGTACATACAATGTATATTACAATACAAACAATTCCCAAATACAATATTCGTCACCCGATCCCGGGGACCTTTATTCAATCCATTACACACCAAACTAATCAACAACTGATATAGTACAGCAACAACAACAATATCACAAAAG
>JAKUCV010002233.1:0-19859 GCA_028386065.3 Turnera subulata | reverse complement strand
TGGTTAGGAAAGAATTTCTCAATGAAGGACTTAGGAGGAGCTGCCTAAGTGTTAGGCATAAAGATCTAGAGAGATAGATCCAAAAGGCTTCTCGGGCTAAGTCAGAGTACATATATTGACAGGATGCTAAAGAAGTTTAGCATGCAAAGATACCAAGAACGGTTTCTTGCCCATGTCACATGGCATAGTTCTCTCAAAAATCTGTATCCTAGTATGACTAAGGAGAGAGAGCGGATGGGTTAGATTCCTTATGCGTTTGTAGTAGGATCTATCATGTATGCCATGCAATGTACTAGGCCAGATGTCACTTATGCTTTTGAGTGTCACAAGCAGATGCCAATATGATCCCGGTGAAAGTCACTGGATAACGGTTAAATATCCTTAAGTACTTGAGAAGCACTAAGGATACATTCCTGGTTTACGGAAGCATTGATGGGCTTGTTGTAAAGAGTTACAAAGATGCCAGCTTCCAAACTGACAGGGATGATTTTAGATCGCAATAAGGATATATGTTTCGTCTTGGAGGTGGTACTGTGAGCTGGAAGAGTTCCAAGCAAGAACAGCCACCGACTCTACAACTAAGGCTATGTATAGTTGCTTCTGGGAACAATGTAGCAGATACATTATTTAATCTTCTCATGCAACTGAAGCATGATGGTCATGCTAGATCCACATGTATAAGATACATGGATGATTGGCTTTAGTGCAAGTGGGAGATTGTTAGTAATATGCCCAAAAGCCAATCATGGATGATTATTTGTAGTTGTGTATATGCATTAAGGTTATTCCAATAAGTATGGTTTATGAGATAAACGCTTGCACATACTTATAACCCAAGTATATATATACTTGATATGTATATTCTTAAATGTCCCTAGTCGGTTATTATTACGGATGGGTTATAATAATAAGTTAAGACTAGCGTATGTTGAGAATTGCATATGTGATATGAATTCTACATACGGGTACAAGTTGGAGAACTTGTGGACTGGACCGACCCACATAAGAACCCTACATGGAACATTATATGTATGTCATTAGTGGTTCTTGTAGATGTGATTGTCCTCCGACCTGAGATCGTCAAGGTATCCAACATATGAATCATGTACTTTGGTATTATTCCTAGTCACCCGTAACTGGGTGGACATAAGGGTAATCATTGGGTATATACCGAGTATGTAGTGGGTTTTGATTGATCAAGAGGGGATTCGTCCAACCCATATAACGGGTATATTATCGGATGGTTTCTTGATAGAGTTGAACTGTAAATGCACGGCCGTGCTCGGATTATGATATGTTGATATCATTGGTATNATGTGTTGCTAGACGCCGCTCTTTGCATATAATTGTAAAATGGGATTTTACAATTATTGCTGGACGTTACAAGTGCCTACAGGGTCACACACATAGAACCGTTGATTCGAGCAGGTGGTCGAACCGTGGTTGGACCATGGTTGGACCATGTGTGGTTGGACCGTGGTTGGACCGTGGTCGTTTTTGGGCTGGTTGGCTCACTTATTGTCTGCATGATTGTGCCTCTTTAGGTGCTTTGCATGATGACATTGATTAGTGGAGTATTATTGTGTCTTGACATGATAATGGTGGGTAATGGGCAATGGGGCCAAGGTGTTGGCCATTACCTCCACTAATGAGCTTTTGGATGGGGTGAGTGATTGAGTGGTTGGGTAGAGCTTGATGGTCTGATCTCTCCCTCTCCTTCTCACGTTATGCTCTGCCATTTTCTTGAGAAAAACTCTATCTTCACATCAACTCACTCCCCTTGGTCTCTTCTTGTTCTTTGTGAAAGAAAGAAGAAGAACCAAAACACCCAAAACACACAGCCCCGGTTTACTCTTGCTAGCACATCAGTCCGGGGAGCTCGTTCTTGGATTCGTGTGACGATTCCGGGAAGGTCACGGTTCGTGTGGATACCGTAGAGGAGCAGGGCTTCTTCTTGCTCTAACTGATTCGTTTCAGCCTTCGTCTTGGTCTAGATGATTCGTTCCAGCAGTTGGGTGAAAGACCTCAGCCGAACAAGGTACGAAATTTTTGTTATGCGGTTTATATGCTTCACATGTGGTTCTTGGCTAAGTTTCCTTTGCTTCCGCTGCATCTTTTGCTTGTATATGAATGTCATATAGCCTAGGGAAACTTACACTTACATGCTCCTTGTATATTCTTCACTGCCCACTCTTCTGCCTCATACAATAATCATACACCAGCATGTTTTTCTTTAGAGGGAAAAATGTCACGTTTAGCATATTTTGGATCATAAATTTTTTCTATTGCAATCCTAGTGGCATTTAAAACAGTGGAAGGAGATTTAAAAGTACTACCCGGACTTTTTGATTTTGTTGCCTTAGATTTCTACAACTCCTTCCCTTTTTCATTCTTGACCTTCATTAACTATTCCTGCTTTGAATTTCTTCAATCCTTCTGCAACAGTTTTCTCAGTTGAGGCCACTCCTGTACTTCTTTGCTTCTTCCTTTCCACTAAAGTTTTCTTAGAAGATTGAGGTTGTACTTTCATGGAAGATTTTGATGTGGAACCAAGTTTCTTTTTTGATAGAGGTGTTTTCGTAATTGATTTTGGTGATTTCGAGGTTTTGGTTTCTTTAGCCGGAGTGCCTTTTTCAGATTGCGTCTTCATGTTTCGAGATTTGGGAGTAAAGTGTTTCAGGGTTACAGAGTTTAATTGAGAGAATTTTAGGAGAGAGAGATAAGCTCAGGTATATTTGGAGAAAATTGAATAATGTAGGTAAGAGAAAAACACGGGATATAGGTGTGAACACCCAAATTTGACCCATGTATTTTCTACTAAAATTGGATTTTGAACATGTTGGAACTTAGGATTAATGAGATGATTTGGTCCTAGGAGTAAGGCACGTCAAGGATTTATTTTAGTGAAAATAATACATTTTGGTGATTTGAGCCCTTGTATATTGGAATGCTAGGATTAATGAGATGATTTAATCTTAGGGTAAAAATATATAATAAGGTTTATTTACACTAAAATGTGTTTATTTCATTACTTGGGCCTTTTATCTATCTTTAATCCAACTTTAATGAGAAGATTTATCTTTAGGTTGAGGATGGGGTAAAGGGCCCAAGTTAATGAATTCTCCAGAGTTTGATTAGCCCATTAACACATTTCTTGTAGGTTAATTTTAGCTCTGATTTTCGTGAAAAATCAGAGTTAAATCATAATTTAATTAGATTTTGTGTTTTTGGTATGATTTTGGCTTGAATGGGTGTTCATATGTAATCAATTAGTTATAGAATGATTTAGAGGAGTAATCATCGAGTAATGGAGTGATTCTGGGTTAATTAGGGGTTAGTTACGTGGTAGGATCAAATCAGAGAGAAATTTGGGGGATTGGGGGCTGAAAAAAGGAAAGAATGCGTGAAACTGAAGGTGTCGGGTGGCCATCTCGGGATGACCGCCAAGTCCTGGGGGACATGTAGGGATGACCGCCTGGTCCTGGCAGACATGCGGGGATGATCGCTAGGTCCTTAGGGATGACCGCCAGGTCCTGACGGACATGGGCGCCCAGAAACTGATTTTTTGCCAATTTTCATTCCAAATTCGATTCTACACGGTTTTGGCCCAGATTTTCAGCCAAGATCTTCATCATTAAGAGGTCCACACCCCTGCACTCACCCAGAACACTATAAATAGGACACCCCATTCACATTTCAAAGGACACACAATCTTTCTCACACATACACCCATAAGCCTTGAGTGCTTGGAGAAGCTCTATCTCTCCATGTCTATAGATACATTCTTAGGCAGAAACCCTAGACAAATTTCATGGGAGGCATCAACAGTAGTCCATCAAGAAATAGTCAAGAAAAGGATCAACCATTGAGCTTCGAAGTGGAAAGAAGGTGGGTGTAGAACTCAACCCATTACAAGGAGCTAGAGGAGGGCTACAGGAGGTAATACTAAACCTTGTTTTGATTAATCCTTGTTGACTATATGCTGATGCTTTTGATGATGTAAGTGGCCGATCTGTGCCATGTTTAGAACTACGTGGCTTTGACCCCGAACACTCGGGTACGTAGGTAGTCTCGGTTTTACAACGGGATGCAAGCCCAATCTTCTTCTTCTCCCCTTTCTTTTTAATATTCAGTTATTATGTGTTTTGGTGCTCACACTTGCACACTTGCACAAGACATGCAAAATCCTTTAATTGCACAAAGTTTCGCCCTAACATGGATGGGTACCTAACACTTTCCCATCCATGACGAATCCCCGGGTCCAGCATCTTTGGTTCGTTATCCAGTTGCCTAAATGGAGTCACATGAAGGATTTTTCCAAGTTTTTGTCCCTTAATAAAATTTGGGTGGCGACTCCAAAGATGTTGGATGATGGTTATGAGGAAGGTGTAAAGGAAAGGTGAATAGGCCCAAGTGATTTTGGGTCGGGTATTCACAATAGGGAGCGGTTATCTAGCATTAACTCCACTTCTTTCTGCTTCTTCTGACAGAGTTTTGAAAACATAAAAAGACAACTGCCTTTTGCAGAATTTCAACCACCCTCTCTCTCTTTTTCTTCAAACTGTTGGTCAATAACCGCTTTCAGTGACAAAATGGTTTTTCCCAAAAACCATATTTCCACCATATCTCCATATCGATGGTTCCATATGAAACCAGATCTTTCCTAATTTCCTTCCATTTCCTCTGATGATTTGAGCACCTTTTGAAAGTGTCCTCATTTATATGAATGCATGTTGCTAGTGTGTAAGTGTTGCGAATGCAATATCCTAGCATGATGCATGAACATATACACAAAAATATGGTTTATGTAACAACCAAATTTACTTACAGACTTTTACGGTAAATTGCACATCCCAAGTTCAAGTCTGATCTTTATAAATTGTTCTTCTTTGAGTGGCTTTGTGAAGATATCAGCAATTTGATTTTCAGTCTTGACAAACTCATTGGCCACATCTTTCTTCAACACATGATCTCGGATAAAATGATGTCTCACTTCAATGTGTTTGGTCCAAGAGTGTTGGACAGGATTTCTGGTCAAATTGATTGCACTGGAACTATCACAATAGATGGGCACACAATTAATTATTAGTCCATAATCAGAAAGGGTTCGCTTCATCCACAAAACTTGAGCACAACATGCTCCAGCCGCCACATATTCAGCTTCTGTGGTAGATGTAGCAACCGAATTTTGCTTCTTGCATGACCAAGACACAAGAGATTGTCCAAACAATTGACATGTCCTACTTGTGCTTTTCCTATCTAAGGTACATCCTGCAAAGTCTGCATCTGAATAGCTTGTCTAAAAGCATCAAATTTGGGATACCATAATCATAATAATGGAGTACCTTTTAAATACTTAAAGATGCTCTTTATAGCTTTAAGGTGTGATTCTTTAGGACATGATTGAAATCGAGCAAATAGGCATACACTGAACATGATATCAGGTCTAGTGGCAGTGAGATATAGAAGACTACCTATCATGCCTCTATACATTCTGATATCAACATCCTTACCATTCTCATCCTTATCAAGCTTAATAGAAGTACTCATAGGTGTAGGACTGGATTTGGTTACATCCAATGCCAAATCTCTTTAGTAGCTCACGGATGTATTTTGCTTGATTTATGAAGATGCCACCATCAAGTTGTTTCACTTGAAAACGCAAAAAGTATGTGAGTTCACCCATCATACTCATTTCAAACTTACTGTGCATAAGCTTCTCAAAGTCCTTACAAAGAAGATCATTAGTAGCACCAAACAGAATATCATCAACATATATTTGCACTATGATCACATCATTTTTGCAAGTTTTGACAAACAAAGTGGAATCTACTTTACCTCTTCTAAAACCTTTAGACACAAGATAAGAACTTACTCTATCATACCATGCTCTAGGAGCTTGTTTTAGACCATATAATGCCTTTTTAAGTTTATATACATAATCTGGATGTTCATGACATTCAAAACACAGTAGTTGTTCAACATAGACTTCTTTCATAATAAAGCCATTTAAGAATGCACTCTTGAAATCCATTTGGTATAACTTAAATGATCTAAATAATGCAAAAGCAAGTAACATGCGAATAGATTCTAACCTAGCAACAGGAGTAAAAGTCTCATCATAATTAATACCCTCTTCTTGGTTATAGTCTTGAGCAACTAACCTTGCTTTGTTTCTTACCACTATACCAGATTCATCAAGCTTATTTTTGAATACCTATTTTGTACCAATGACAGGATAATCAGGTGGCCTAGGTACCAACTCCCATACATCACTTCTCTTGAACTGATTCAGTTCCTCTTGCATTGCATTGACCCAACTTTCATCTTGAATGGCATCATGTGCATTTTTGGGCTCAACTTGCGACAAGAGTGCAAGGTGTGTGTTCACATTCCTCATGGATGATCTTGTAGTCACTCCTCTGGTGATGTCATCAAGAATAGCATCAGTTGAAAGTCCTCTAGGTATTCTGATATTCTTATGAATGTGCTGGGAGGTTGATGCATATGTTGTGACATTTTGTTTTTCTGCAACCAGATCTAGCATAGCATCGTGTTGTTGTACATATTCTTGTGGAATAAGTACAGGAATATCTTCATCTTTTTCTTCTACAGATGTATCAATGCTCACAACCTGAGATTGAGCTTCAGCCATGACATCTGGTTCCTCATCAACACTTGAATCACACGGGTCAGTTTCATCAAACACAACATGTATGGTTTCTTCAACAACCATATTTATGTTATTATACACACGATAAGCTTTACTGGTTGTAGAATAGCTAAGAAATATGCCATCAACAGATTTTGCATCAAACTTATCAAGATTATACTTTGTGTTCAGAACATAGCATTTAGATCCAAAGACTCGAAGTAAGAAATATTTGGTTTCTTCTCATACCAAATCTCATAGGGTGTCTTTTCAATTATAGGGCACATAGAAACTCTATTTAAATTCTAGCACGCTGTGTTCATACCCTCTACCTAGAAATACGCAGGTAACTTACGCTCGTTGAGCATAGTTCTGGTCATCTCTTGCAAAGTTCGATTCTTCCTTTCAACAACCCCATTTTGTTGAGGTGTTCTAGGAGTCAAAAAGGTGTGTACAATGCCACTTTGCTCACAGAAATTATTAAAGGCAAGAATATCAAATTCACCTCCATGATCACTTCTAATTTTTGATATCTTATAACCTTTTTCATTCTGTAATCTTTTAGCAAAAGTACTGAATTCATCACATGCATGATCCTTATGAGCAAGAAATATAGTCCATGTAAATCTTGAGTAATCATCAACTATCACAAAGACATATCTTTTACCACCTATACTCATAGTTCTCACAGGCCCAAACAAATCCAAATGCAACAACTCAAGAGGTCTAGATGTAGAAATAGCATGCTTGGATTTAAAGGAACTTTTAACTTGTTTACCAAGTTTTCATGCACGACATGTAGCTTCTTTTTCATATTTCAGTGCGGGTAAGCCTTTCACCAACTTCTTGCTTGAGAATCTGGAAATGAGATCCAAGTTGGCATGCACTAGCCTTCTGTGCCACAAGGATGGAGTCTCTGTTCTTGCACTCAAACACTTCAGCTCAGAATTGTTAGTACCATTATCAAAAGATATAGAATAGATGTTTCCTTTTGTGGTACCAGTAAAAACCACATCTTTATCAACAAAGCTAACTAAGCATTTTGTTGCTCCAAATGTGACCTCGAATCCCTTATCACATAGTTGACTAACACTAAGTAGATTATATTTAAGAATGTCAACAAGCAAAACATGCTCAATAGAAGGGATGGAATCAATGTTACCAAACCCAAGAATTTTTCTTTTGGACTTGTCCCCAAAAGTTACTTTTCCTCGATCGTTCATGGTTAGGGATGAAAACATGGATATTTCTCTGGTCATATGACTTGAACATCCACTGTCTAAGATCCATTCATCTCCTGTCATCTACAGAAAGAATTAGGTTTTAGGTACCCAGACTAATTTGGGTCCTGTGGGGTTAGATTTGGTTCCTTTTGGAACCCACACATATCTAACATTCACATTTCTCTTTTTAGTCCAGCAAGATTTGATACCAAGGCCATACTTTCCACAGTAATAGCAAGTCATATATGGTGCATGATATTGTGTGTGCATGTGTTTCCTAGCAGGGTATGCATAAGTATTTCTTCTAGAAGCATGTGACTGCACATAATTTGGTATGTTAAAAACCAAATTTTGTCTGTGTGTCATATTCTTGTTATATGAATTCCTATTGAGTTTCTGTGACATTTTTAACTTTGATGCATAATTGCTCACATATCTTTGCGTCCTATTGTGACTTACATGTGATTAAT
Source organism: Turnera subulata (assembly GCA_028386065.3). Taxonomy (NCBI): domain Eukaryota; kingdom Viridiplantae; phylum Streptophyta; class Magnoliopsida; order Malpighiales; family Passifloraceae; genus Turnera; species Turnera subulata. The sequence continues at coordinate 11,514 of JAKUCV010002233.1, read as the reverse complement.
TGTGAGAACTCGACACAAAATAGCATTGAGCCTTCTTACCTATTCTTTTCACCTTCTTACTCGGGTCAATCTCATGTCATTGGAGTCGTCACCCAAATTTTATTAAGGACAAAATTTGGGAAAACCTTTTATATGACTCCTTTAGGCAACGTGGTCATGCCGAACAAAAGACATGGGATCGGGGGTTCGTCATGGATGGGAAGGTGTTAGGCACCCATCCATGTTGGGTCAAAACCATGTGCAATTGAAGAGAAAAGTGTGCCTTGTGCAGGTGTGCAAGTGTGGGAAACAAAAGAAAGAAGGGGAGAAGAAGATTTGGCTTGCATCCCGTTGTAAAATCATGACTACCTATGTACTCGAGTGAATGGGGTCAAAGCCACGTAGTTCTAAACATGGCACTAATCGACCACTTACATCATCAAAGACATCAGCATATAACCAAACAAAAATAAATCAATCAAAAGGTTTAGTGTTACCTCCGGTAGCCCTCCTCTAGCTCCTTGCAATGGATTGAGTTCTACACCCACCTTCTTGCCACTTCTAAGTATAATGGTTGATTTCCTTCTTGATCCTTCCTTGCTGGACTACTGCTGGTGCCTCTCACGAAATTCACTCAATTACTTGATTGTCACTCCCTTAAATCATTCCATAACAAGTTAATTACACATTGATACCCTTTTTCATACACAATCATACCAAAAACAACATTTCCTATTAAATGATGGAAAATCAGAGATAAAATTAGCCTGCAAGAAATGTTTAAATGGGCTGGACAATTAATTCTAGAATTCAAATACATAGAGGTTTAGATTATCAAAATATATTAACTCTATTAATTTGAATTCCTATCATGCTTGAACCTTGGACGAATTCATCTCATTAATCCTAAGTCTACACATGTTTGAAATCTAATTTAATAGAATTTCCGTGGGTCAAATTTGGGTGTTCACATATGCCACTCGTTGATGAATCCTTAGAGACCAAGGACGAAGCAACGCAAGAAAGAAACAACCAAATTTGAATGACTGATGTGTGCATTGTGTGCCAAGGGTTGGAGCATCCCATGCTCCTCTTCGGGAATCATCTCATCCCGAAGGCTAGAGGGACTGGCCCTCAGTTTATGGGAGTCATCTCGTCCCATATTCTCGGGAATCATCTCATCTCGAGGTGATAGAATCATCTCGTCTATTGGTTTGTCGACAAAGAATCATCTCATCTTTGCCGACTTTGGAATCATCTCATCCCAAATCTGTGAGTATTCGGTACTCGGCTTTTATCTGGTTCCCTTATCCTAAGGTCTGTAGGTACTGGGTCTTCCCCCAGCTTCTAGTTCCTATGTCTCAAAGTCTGTTCATCTCAAGTCCTGCAAAGGCTGGGCTCCTGGCTTATCGGCTTTCCTCACCGTCAGTTTTCAAAGATTGGGCCTCTCCTTTCAGCTTACTTGTGTCTAGGTTCTCCTGGGTTTGGATTCCTCGTGGTTCGGTGTCTCGTCTACGGGTGCAAAATCATGTTTGACATTCTCATGGCTGAATTCCCTCATGGTTTTCTTCTATTTGGGCTCCTTTACCTCCGGTTCATCTCACTATGCTCAGTTTGGGTCGTCTCGATTCATGGTTATGAGGTTCTGGATCCCTAATCCCGACTGGGTCCCTTTGTCTTTCTTCTCACCAGGCTCTCTCATCTTATAAGGTAAAAATGTTGGGTCCTTGGCTTACTGGTCTCCCTTATATCTGGATTCCATGACCGGACTTCTTCACATCTGTGTTCCCTCGTGGTATGGTCTTCTGGGCTTCCTCATGTGCATACCCCTTCGGTTCTCTCTCTTCTCCCAGAGGTTTCATGGTCTAGCTTGGCTTGTGGTTATGCGGGCCGGATCCCTGGTTCTATCTGGACTCCCTCGTCTTCCTGTTAACTGGGTTCTCTCATCTTATCAGATCTTCGGGCCTTTGACTATGACCTCTCAAATTTCTTCTACCTGAGCACTCCCATAGTCGAATTAACTCGACACCTCATGTTCTCGGGGTTGCACAGACTGGGTCTTTGGCTTTGACTGGATTCCTCCCCCTCTCTTTTAGTTGTGTTCCCCGGATGTCCTTGCATCTTGTCTTTCCCACGATTGGGTCGAGTGTGTTTATGTTTCTGGATTCCCTCAGTTCTTTATGTTTCCCGTTATTGTCAGATTTTCTGGATCCCATGTCTCTTGTCAAAGTGGATGCCTCACGCTCTTGGGTTCCGGGTTGGATGTTGCTTCTTAGCCTCGTTGCCTTTCGAGCTCCCTTTCAGTTTGATTTTCACGAATTCCACCGACCCTAATGCAATATAAATAAAGCCCTGGGTACCCTGAGACTCTCATAACTCGTTACACCATAATTCAAACATATCTAGGGCAATCATGAGTGAGAATTTGCATGCTAAGGTGCTTAAGTGGATGGCGAGTGTTCCCTCTGTGTGCTGTATGGATTTTGCGATTTTGGGCTTGTCTAGGTTGTTCAAGCTTCATGGTGTGGCGATAGAAGGGAGACTAATTCGTGCTGCTGCTAAATTCTGGGACAAGAGCCGCCGTATGTTCTGTTTTGGCCAAGACATGGTGGAGCTATGTCCTACTGTTGATGAGTTCAACCCCTTTTTGAATACTAAATTTATAAAAGGAGTTGCCATGGTTTCCCTTGATGACGTCGTTTTGAAGGAGGTCAGTAAATTCCTCTTCCTAACCGAAGGACAGGTTAGTTTCTTTTTGAATCCCAACAACCACCTAGAACAGTCAAGGATCATTGATCAGTATTTTCTGGGCGGCACAGAACAACATCCAGAGGAGGATAACTTCAGTTGGAGGGAGCATGCTCTTGCCATTGTGATGGTACGAGAATTTCTGTTGGTAGGATCTCCGGGTATCTGCCCTCTTCAGATCGGCATGCTAGTGGCTAGGCCTTTTGATGAAAATACCTTAACCCCTGTGATATTATGTGAGATCCTTCATTGCTTGGATGTGCTGGCTGACCATCACACCCAGTTGATTGGTTCCCCTCTCCTACTTCAGGCATGCAAACTTGACTTCCCATTTCTAATCATCCTTATTTATACCTCCCGCTTTGTTATAGTAACCCCCTCTCTTCCAGTAGATGTGGTAATGCGAACACCTTACACTAATCGAGCATCCTCGGGCTGATCCCACAAACTACGTTAGTCGTGGCTATTCTGTCCTCTTCCACACCGTCCGGGGATGGGTCATCTATATGAAGGATCTCGAAGCTTAACAGATCACATGGTTCTGTCGGTGCCTCGGAATGCAAGAGGTGGTCATCAGTTCCGTGCGCAAAGAATGGGTGGCGCTCCCGGGCATAAAAAAGTCCACTTATTATCGTCCGAGGAGGGTTCTAAGGCAGTTAGGCATAAACCAAACAATTCCATCTGACATTCTTAATCCGACCACTGGGCCTATGAAGGTTGCCGCACTGAGAGCTGTCAAAGGGGGTTGGGCCTTGCCTGTAAGGGAACCAACTGGCAACTACTTTGAGATTCATCCCCCAACGCCATACTGGGAATGGTTGAAGAAAGATGTGGCTGCTTAAAAAAAACCATTGCACCTTGCAAGGGAGACATTCTTGGAAGGACCTGTGCCCCCGGGGTTCGAGTCTCCTGAGTGTCCTATCAAAAAAGGCCAGGGTGAGTAAGGCAAGCCTAGTCGGAAGAAGCACAAGAATAATTGAGCCCCATCTTAGCAATTACCCCTTTATATTCATAATGCTGCTAATAAATGAGTGAACAAAACTCCCCTTATCTGTTTTGTTAACCTCTAGATTGTTACTTAGTAAATGGAACCGGACCCAGTTTTGGCTTCCTACGTATTCATGGCTCTCATTATTTTTCTTATTTTTCTTTTTCTTTTTTCCCTTTTGTCTTTTTCTTCTTTTTTTTCTTTTTTCTTTTCTCGTTTTTGCGAAAGCCCATGAAATCAGGTTCACGTAGTTCTTTTTCATACGACTGGTTAATCCCAAAAATTCCCTTGTCTCAGGCCTTTTTCATATGACTTATAGCTTGGTTTCATCAAGCCGCTTATTGCAAAAACTTTTGATCTTTTGGTTAGACTATCTTTGAGGCGGAGAATGTCCTTCACTGGATTTGAGCCTTGGAATTTTCGAGGACTTAGTATTAATTTTGAGATCAACTTTCACAGATTTTAGGGAGTTTCGTCCAACCCATCATATCCGCACATATTATGCACACAAAACAAAAATTTCCAAGATGACCGTGTATGAAAGAAAGAGTGCCTTTATTCATTAGGAAAAATGACATATATAAAAAAATATGATTTGCCTACTGGCTTCTTTTAGACCGAACCCCAAAATTTTCAAGCTGGCACCGTAGGTAAACCGACGTCCATCCCTTCACATAGCCTTATCCTCCTCAAAAAGATACTCGCAACCGAAGCCCTCATCCTCTTCGTCCTCCTTTTCTTCTTCTGGGTCGCTTACTTCCTCCAGACAACAATCGAAAAACAATTCAAATCCCGGCTTTCTGGTCTTTGTGAGGTTGCATACCCATGGTTCAGGGAATCCACAGAAGGAAAAGTCTTCTCCTTCTTTTCGAAAATAACCATTCAATGTCTTAAGGTAGGGATTCGTGGGGTAATCCCATTCTTGCTTCCTCTTCCGAGCTAGAGCCCTTGCATGATTCCTTGCCCTCTGCTTCTCCAAATTCGTCGGGGTTGGAGTGTATCCCAGACCGAAGGTTGGCACGACCTTGGAAAGTTGAGGGATCTCCACTATCCCTTGTTGTCTCTTCCCTAACCCCATGATCAGGAAGTACCTCATCTTCTCTATTGTAAGTAACCGGGTATGCAAACAAAAGATGTAAATGCGCAGCAGATAAACCTGGAACTAATGGAGGATCCATGTGAAACGGGGTAAACCGAATAACAAGAATTTCATACCTGGAATCAGTCAAGTTCTTTCACTAAACTGATGAGTAAAATCAGCAAGAATCGGATAAAAATCCAACTCCTCTATGGTATCCATACGAACCGTTGATGACAACTAGCAACCGTCACAAGATCACTAACCCGAGCACTCCCGAACCGCAATGCTAGCTGCAGAATTTTCTAGAGCTTGAGTGTTTGATGTGTTTCTTTTCTTCCTAATGTGTATGAGCTTAGTCTCTGAAATCTGATGAAACTCTCACTTATCTCATATACACATTAAGCATAGTTTAATTAGACAATGGCCAACATCATCATGCATAAACTTTCATCATTGTGTTTCCACTATGATAAAGTCTCCACTATCTATTAAACATATATAGGAATACACATTATATGGCATTAATTCTGGTTCAACAATTCTGCTAATTAGTAAACCAAATCAGCCCAAACGACCCGGTCGGACCATGGTCTATCCATGGTCTAACCACTAGCTCAATAACCTGGTCGGACCATGGTCTAACCACTAGATCGAATCAACAGCTCTAAGTGTGTGACCCTGTAGGTACTTGTGACGTTTGGAAATAATTATAAACTCTTATTTACAATTATAAACAACGAGCGGTGTCTAGCAACACATCATTGCTACCCAAACGACAAGATCAGTACCGATTCATTATGCCTCGGAAAAATGTCATTATCCTTTCGTCTCATTATATCAAGATCAAGCATAAGACATGGAATATGCCATTCTCGTATATATTTAATCTAAGGTTTCTTGATCCCTGAGTTAACTGTGTAAAATAGATACAAATGATATCCCCATATCACTTAATCCGAGCATGGCCATGCATTTATAGTTCAACTCTATCAAGGGGCCCAACTGATAAGATACCCATTATATAGGTTGGACGAATTCCATCTTGATCATACAAAACCCACTACACATTATATCAAGTACCCAATAATTACTCTTAGGTCTACTCAATTACGAATGACTAAGAGTAATATCAAAGTGTATGACTCACGTGTTGGGAACCTTGATGATCTCAGGTCTAAGGATAGTACATATAAAAATCACTAATGACAACATGAGTCCATGCAGTGTTCTTATGTCGGGTCAGTCCAGTCCACAAGTTCTCTAACTTGTACCCGTATGTAGAATTCTTATCTCATATAATTCTCAACATACGCTATTCTTAATTTATTATTACAACCCATCCATAATAATAATCGACTAGGGACAATTCAAGAATATAAATATTCTTAGGTTACAAATATGTTCAAGCAAGATTAACAAATATATTTATTGGAATAAAACCTTAATTAAAATACATGACTATATAATCATCCAATGATTGGCTTTTGGGCATTACACTAACAATCTACCACTTGCACTAAAGCCAATCATCCATGTATCTAATACCAATGGATCTAGCATGACCATCATGCTTCTGCTGTGTAAGCGGCTTAGTTAATGGATTTGCTACATTGTTCTCAGAAGGAACTTTGCACAGCCTCACATCGCCTCTTTCAATAATCTCTCTAATAAGATGGTAGCGTCGGAGTATATGTTTGGATCTTTGGTGGTATCTAGGTTCTTGAGCCTGTGCGATTGTCCCATTATTGTCACAATAGAGCTCAATCGGACTGTGAATGCTCGGAACCACCCCAAGTTCATGTATGAACTTCTTAATCCAAACAGCCTCTTTCGCTGCTTCAGAGGCGGCTATGTATTCAGCCTCAGTGGTAGAATCGGCAACTGTTTCTTGCTTTGAACTCATCCAGCATACAGCACCACCTCCAAGACAAAACACATATCCTGATTGCAATCTAAAATCATCCCTATCAGTTTGGAAGCTAGCATCTGTGTAACCCTTTACAACAAGCACATCAACGCTTCCGTATACGAGGAATGCATCCTTAGTTCTTCTCAAGTACTTAAGGAAGTTCTTAACCGCTGTCCAGTGACCTTCACTGGGATCAGATTGATATCTGCATGTGACACTTAATGCATATGCGACATCTGGTCGAGTACATAGCATGGCATACATGATAGATCCTATTGCTGATGCATAAGGGATCTCACTCATTCGCTCTCTCTCCTTATATGTACTAGGACATTGATTCTTTGAGGGAATTATGCCATGTGACATGGGCAAGAAACCTTTCTTGGAATCTTGCATGCTAAACCTTTTAAACACCTTGTCAATATATATACTTTGACTTAGGCCAAGAAGCCTTTTCGATCTATCTCTATAGATCTTTATACCTAGCACGTAGGCAGCTTCACCTAAGTCCTTCATTGAAAAATTCTTTCCTAACCAAGTCTTTACAGACTGTGGTGTTGGAATATCATTCCCAATGAGTAGAATGTCGTCAACATACAATAACAAGAAAACGATAGTGCTCCCACTAACCTTCTTGTAAACACATGGCTCATCTTTATTTTTAATGAAACCAAATTGTTTGATTACTTGATCAAAATGAAGATTCGAACTCCTAGAAGCTTGCTTAATCCATAAATGGATCTTTGCAATTTGCATACCTTATTAGCATTCTCTGGAGTGACAAAACCTCCAGGTATGTCATGTACACATTCTCTAAAAGATTTCCATTATGGAAAGTGGTTTTGACGTCCATCTACCATATTTCATAATCATGGTATGCAGCTATAACCAATAGAATTTGGATAGATTTAACCATGGCAACTGGCGAAAAAGTTTCATCATAGTCGATACCATGAACTTGTTTGAAACCTTTCGCAACCAATCACCATTTAAAAGTAATCACATCACCATCCATGTCGGTCTTTTTCTTATATATCCATTTCCACCCAATGGGTTTTACCCCTTCAGGTGGATCAAACAAGGTCCAAACCTTGTTCTCATACATAGATTCCATCTCAAAATTCATGGCCTCTAGCCATTTCTTAGAGTCTGGACCCGTAATTGCCTGCCGATAGGAAGTGGGCTCATCATCATCCATGAGCATCACGTCTCCTGTATGAGTCAGAAGAAATCCGTATCTCTCTGGCTTATATCGAGTCCTATCAGACCTACGTCATCCATGTGTTCCAAATACAGGATTTTCATTCACAATAACTTGTGGTTCCTGTTCTTGTTCCATCTCAGTTTCTATAGCTTCTCGTTGTGCTCGAACTTCTTCGAGTTCTATTTTTCTCCCACAGATCTCTCTAGAAATAAATTCTCTTTCTAGAAAAATAGCAGTACGAGCAACAAATACTTTTTGCTCTATGGGATTATAGAAATAATATCCTTTATTTTCTTTAGGATATCCAATAAAAAGGCACTTGTCAGATTTAGGGCCGAGTTTATCTGATGCTTGTCGTCTTACGTAAGCCTCACAACCCCAAATCTTCATAAAAGACAAACTGGGGCGTTTCCCAGTCCACATATCATATGGTGTCTTTCAACCGATTTAGACGGAACACGGTTAAGTGTAAAGGCACAGTCAATAGAGCATGTCCCCAAAATGAAAAAGGTAAGTCAGCTTGACTCATCATAGAACGAACCATGTCTAACAGAGTTCTATTTCTCCTTTCAGATACACCATTCCGTTGAGGTGTTCCTGGTGGAGTAAGTTGTGATACTATACCACATTCCTTTAGATGATCAAGAAATTCTCGGTCTAAGTATTCACCTCCTCGATCAGATCAAAGTATTTTAATACTCTTGCCAAGTTGATTCTGTACTTCATTCTTTAATTCTTTAAACTTTTCAAAGGATTCCGACATGTGCTTCATAAGGTACACATAGCCATATTTACTATAATCATCCGTAAATATAATGAAGTATTGAAATCCACCACTAGCTTGTGTTGACATAGGTCCACATACATCAGAATGTATATGGCCTAACAAGTCTAAAGCTCTTTCACATTTACCAACAAAAGGAGCCTTCGTCATTTTGCCCAATAAACATGACTCACATGTCTCATATGATTCAAAATCAAATGAGTCTAAAAGCCCATCCTTATGGAGTTTAGAAATACGAGTCTCGCTTATATGGCCCAAACGACAATGCCAGAGATAGGTTGTATTAGAATCGTTTAATTTAACCTCCTTCGAATCAATCTTAGGTTGTATTAGAATCGTTTAATTTAACCTCCTTCCAATCAATGTTATAGATTGGAGTTTCTTGGTTTAGAACGTACAAACCATTGCTCAAATATGCACCTCCATAGTAAATATCATTAAAATAAATAGAACAATAGTTGTTCTTTATTACAAATGAAAAACCCTTCTTGTCCAAACAAGAAACAAAAATCAAATTCCTGCTTATAGTAGGTACATAATAGCAATCATCAAGTTCCAAAACCAAACCACTCGGTAAAGATAGAAAGTAAGTCCCTACGGCTAATGCAACAACTCTTGCTCCATTTTCAACGCGTAGGTTCACTTCACCCTTTGCCAATCTTCTACTCTTTCTCAGATCCTGCACATTTATACAAATGTGACAACCACATCTAGTATCTAATACCTATGATGCTGAGATAGAAATATTAGCTTCTATAACAAGAATACCTAAAGTGGAAGTCTTACTTCCCTTCTGTTTCTTCACCTCCTCAAGGTAAATAGGGCAGTTACGCTTCCAATGGCCAGGTTTCTTGCAATGGAAACATTGTCCTTCCTTTGCAACACCACCTTTGGGTTTCAGCACATGTGAAGAAGAAGATGCACATGAACTAAACCTTTTGGCAGATTTCTTCTTCTTGTTAAACTTGGCTTTACCCTTTCCTTTGCCATTTCCAACCATCAAAATGTTGTTGGATTTATTTGCCTTCATCTGTTGCTCAACTGTTCCCAACATGTTAAGCAACTCAGACAAAGATTTGTCAAGATGATTCATGTTGAAATTCATGACAAATTGGCTATAACTATCCGACAACGATTGTAGGACAAGATCAACGGCCAACTCTTTTCGCAATGGAAAACCTAGGCCTTCAAGGCTCTCAATGTATCCAATCATTTTGAGCACATGAGGTCTAACAGGTGATGACTCAGCCATCTTGCATTGGAATAATGCCTTTGAGGTCTCATACCTCTCATGCCTGGCTTGCTCTTCAAAGAGCATTTTCAGGTGTTCGATCATATCGAAAGAAACCAAGTTCTCATGTTGCTTCTGAAGCTCAGAGTCCATGGTGAATAGCATAAGGCAAGCAACATCCAATGCTTCATCAACAGGCTTCTTGTAAGCATCTTTTTCTGCCCTAGGAGCATTAGGTGCCGGTTCATTAGGAACAGGCCCTTCAAAGACATACAACTTCTTTTCTTGCTTGAGGACTATCCTCAAATTGCGATGCCAATTAAGAAAATTATTCCCATTCAGTTTTTCCTTCTCAAGGACTGATCGCAGTGACATAGTACTTGTGTTTTATGCCATGATAACTCTATTAGCTAGGCCTAATTCCAATCCTTGTACAACTAGGTTAGCTACTCCTAGCCACACTAGGATTCCTACCATACAGCCAAGGTAGTGTCCCAACCCAATTCGAACTCCTACACACACTAGGATTCCGGGGTCGTGACACATTGCTGCGCCATTGGTACGCTAGTGGTGCGCCATTGGTGAAATTTTCATTTCTTGGAGTTTTAAGCTGAAATTTTGTACACACACCAAAAAAAATCCAATGTAACTACCAGCAAACGTTCAGACTTTTCTGAGAAGTGGAAGTCCTATTTTTTTATTTTTGGAACATATAAAATCCCGTAAATCGGGAAAAATAGAAAATCACCTCAAAATGTTCGGGGAAGGCATCCTAAAATCCTTATAAATCATCCCCATATTTTTGGAATCATCTTAGTTAGCATTAGTTTGGGTGGATTTGGTGATTGGTCATTGGCGCGCCATTGGTGCGCTATTGGTGCGCCAGTGGTGCGCCATTGGTGAAATTTTCATTTCTTGGAGTTTTGAGCTCAAATTTTGTACACACACCAAAAAAAAAATTCAATGTAACTACCAGAAAAGTTTCAGACTTTTCTGAGATGTGGATGTCCTATTTTCTATTTTTGGAACATTTAAAATCCCTTAAATCGGGAAAAATAGAAAATCACCTCAAAATGTTCGAGGAAGGCATCCAAAAATCCTTATAAATCATCCCAATATTTTTGGAATCATCTTAGGTAGCATTAGTTCGGGTGGATTTGGTGATTGGTCATTGGCGCGCCATTGGTGCGCTATTAGTGCGCCATTGGGCACCAGTGGTGCGCTATTGGTGCGCCATTGGTTCGCCATTGGTGCGCTATTGGTGCGTCATTGGTGCGCTATTGGTGCGCTTTTAGCCCTCGGTAGGCCTATTGGTGCCCCATAAGTACCCTCGATTGGCCAACGACGGGCCTATGACTTGGCCCCATTTCCCACGGTTAGCCTATGACTTTGCCAAATTTTCCACGGTTGGACTATCACTTGGCCGCCATCAGGCCGGTTGCATTGCGTTGTAGGGTACTTGGACAGTCTTTGGCGGGTAACTTTGGTTCTCAGCTTCTGGAGAAAATGCTTAAGTGAATGGGGACAGATTGGTGTGGGATGTGTTGGGGGAGGGACGAATCGGAGCGACATGGGGCTGAATCTCAGTGG
>JAKUCV010002232.1:0-22374 GCA_028386065.3 Turnera subulata | reverse complement strand
GTAGTATACGCACTGCACTCTTTTTCCCTTCACCAAGTTTTTATCCCACTGGGTTTTTCTTGGTAAGGTTTTTAATGAGGCAGTATCCCCAAAGCGTATTCTACCCAACAACACAATGACATCCAAGGAGGAGTGTTATAAAATAATATATATATACTAGTATGTATGTCATTGTAAATACATACCAAATACATACCGTATATTATTATATATATTGTGTGTAAATGAAAGAAAAAGGAGAATGAAAATGAGAAGAGGCAGCCGACTCATCCTCCCCAAAATTTTCCTTCCTCCCTTGATTTCTTCCTCTCTTCCTCATCTAATAACTCTTCATCACAACACCAAAAATACTAGATGAATACCTATTTTTATAACAGTTAATGTCAATTCTTTTTTGAGGGTCTTAGAAGTTAGAACAAGCTACTTCTTCATTACAAGGATTTGAATGTAAGACCTATAACTAAAATCGATAAAAACTTATGAGTTTACATATCCTCATGTGCGTACTTATTATGGTTTCCAAATCCTTTCTAATATTTATTTATTTTATGTGTTTATTTTGTTAGATAAAGGAATTGATATTCTATTCTATTCAATAGAGAAAATAGTTTATAAATCGTAACAATTTTTGTCCATACATGACAAACCACCCGTGAACTTTGAGGGGAAAAAAAAAAAATCAATTACACGACCTTGAACAGTTGCATACTTGCACTGCGTCAAATGTTTTCTAAAATGAACAAAGTCAAAAAGTGATAGTATTGTTTAAGATTGTGGGACGATAAGAGTTACAAACATTGGTACAACTCCATAATTTTATATGTGATTCAATTGGATCACGCTCCTGGCCTGTCTGAATAATTAACTTGTCTCACTTGGCTAGAGCTCTTTATCCTCTCAATAATTAAGTGGACCTCATAAAATATTCTCCCTTGATCAATCAAAAAAACTCTTATATGAGTTAAACGACACTGCTAAAAGTAAATATATGAGCAAATTACGTGTAATTGCAAAATGCCCCATGCGAGTCTCCAAAGTCCCAATTCCTCAACAAATTTAGCTTTATGGCAGATGTAGTCATCCTAGACCCATCAACACATACACACAGAGACCTCAATCCTCAATCGCCCAACAAATATCAACCATCCACGATTACTAGTATACTAGGCTACGACAGACAGCGACTTATATTACAAAAAGAGGGGAAAAAATCCAGGACCAGGAACAACCCACCCTTATAACTTGTTGAACTCATGCATTATCTACCAAGGAGTCCAGTTTTGAAGCTACACCACACTTTGGAGGTGGAGCTTTATCCGTTTGTCTTAAGAATATTAAAAACCAAAATAGCGACACACACCCAAATAATTAAGCCCATCTTACCAGATACCAGTGGCTCTGCTGCAGCCATTGTGCCACATAACACACACAAAAAGTCCCCCTAGATTTATCACTGACACACAAAATAAAAAAAAAAAAACCACCCCACCCCCACACACACATACTTCTTCACACATTTTCTCTAGTTTCCACTTGTGACTTTGGGCGTTCATTTCTCTCGACGCGCCCAACCCAACAATCATAATAGTAGTAAAGGAAAGAAAAAAACACACTTGGCTTCTACGACTCCTTACTCAGCCCAGTTGCCAATCAAGAAGACTCTCACAACTGATCACAGGTAACCAACTTCCCTGGTCACTGCACACTGCACATGATCTCTACATAATCCTTTTTTTTTTGTTTTTTTTTTAATTGCTCAACTGCACGTAATTTGTGTGGCTCTGTGATCGCCGGCCATTGGCTCGTTTGATTACTGTTTCCGACACTTATTTTGGACGTTTCCGGTGGTTGACTGCTCTGCCATGCGTCAGTGTCGGCGTTTCTTTTTATGTTTTGCTTAATGGTGTGGTGTCGGTTGAATGTTTCCAGAGGCTGTTTCGTTAATTACTTTCTTGTCCTATCCTCCTCTGTCCTTATAGAAGGATTACTTACTGTTTGATTATCAGTAATTAAGAGTGGAGAGAGAGATCATCATCATTGTTTATTTTCTGTCATTTGAGGAACTAAACCAATTTTTTTCTGTTTTCCAATTGGTTTCTCAGTTGAGTGTCTGTAAGTCATGGCACCCAAGGCCTTAGACTACGAGTCGCTGAACGAAAATGTGAAGAAGACTCAGTATGCTGTGAGAGGAGAGTTGTATCTTCGGGCATCTGAGCTCCAGAAGGAAGGGAAGAAGGTATGTATGCCTCCTTGCTCTCCTCAATTCTCAAATCTCTAGAGATATGGTTCTTTTTGAATCGAAAAATTTCTGAACCTTCGTTTCTCATGAATGTTTGTTTGCCTTGTAATTATCGGAATTTGGAATTTAATGAATGATGGGGTACATACATGCTTTTGATTATTGTTCCCAGTAATATTTGGACTTAGTTTAAAAAAGCCTTAACCATTGAAACTGTGTTGCCTGCCGAGTGCTGGGCTGGGCAGTTGAGAGATGTTGATAATACGTCATAGCCTCACACTAGAGTGTTGAATTTTTGGAAAAGTTCTGATATGCCCCGCTGCAGATATTCACATAGAATTCTGAATTGCACGTAAGAATACAATGTCATCTCCCTCATGTTATGGTCCTATAATTCTCACGGCTTCAACTTCTTGTGTCTAGATTATTTTCACGAATGTTGGCAACCCTCACGCTCTCGGACAGAAGCCACTCTCATTTCCTCGTCAGGTACAGTTGCAAATTTATGTTACAATTCCTGCAATATATTTCAACTTGTACCTGTATAAAACGAACTATTTGAATCATGGGGCATTCTTTGCCTGCTGAGTATGAATTGAATGAAGTGATGTTATATTTCAGGTGGTTGCTCTTTGTCAAGCTCCATTCCTTTTAGATGACCCTAATGTAGGACTTCTATTCCCGGCAGATGCAATTGCAAGAGCCAAGCATTATCTTGCAATGACCTCTGGTGGTCTAGGTATCAGTTTGCCCAACTCTTTCTCTCTGTTTTTCATTACATCATGTATGGATTTAAAGAATCAGTGAAAATAAGAATCTATAACCGATTAAAAGATACACTATTAAAACCTACGCATGCCTATTTGTTATTTCAGTTTCCTGGTTTTCTACATTTTTCTAGATCAATTAGAGTTAAATCAAATGTAATCATGTATGAGAAGCTCTGGTACTAATTAAATAGTAATCGCTTCTTGTCATACACGCTTATAGGTGCTTACAGTGATTCCCGAGGCATTCCTGGAATTAGAAAGGAGGTGGCCGAGTTCATTGGAAGGCGTGACGGTTATCCAAGGTGATAATGCTACATATCACTCTCTTTATATGAAGAAGAGAAAATCCTCTGGATAGTTGTTAGCTTTGGTACCCCAGTCCTTTGCCAAAGGTGCTAATTGCTTCTTGTTTGTTTCCAGTGACCCAGAATTGATATTTCTGACTGATGGTGCCAGCAAAGGTGTGATGCAGATGTTGAATACTATCATTCGTGGTCCAGGGGATGGGGTAATTGTTTTTCCCTATATTGATAAAAACTATTGTTAACCTCTCTGGGAGAATGTATGTCTGTGCTTACTTCATCTATCCTAATATCTTTTTAATCATCTTTACGGTAGAGGTTCTTGATCTCAAGGGCCGAATATGTGTTTCATCCAAGGTTGGTTATTTGACAGGTTTTGGTCCCAGTACCGCAGTACCCCCTTTACTCTGCTGCCATAACTTTATTTGGTGGTACCCTTGTTCCATATTACCTAGAGGAGACAGCAAATTGGGGTCTTGATGTTCATGACCTTCGGCGTTCAGTTGCTCAAGCTCGGGCTAATGGAACAACTGTTAGTATCTTTTGCGCTTCTTCTTTTATTATGCACAAGCTCTTTGGTAACGTTTCTCAAAATACGGATAACCGACTCTTGGAACGGACATTCAACTCAATTGCAACATTTACTACCACCAACTAGAAATCTTAATATATCATGCACTTTCACCAGGTTAGAGCAATGGTAATTATCAACCCAGGTAACCCCACTGGTCAGTGCCTCAGTGCATCTAATTTGAAGGAAATACTAACCTTCTGTTACCAAGAAAATTTGGTCCTTCTTGGAGACGAAGTTTATCAGCAAAACATATACCAAGACGAGCGTCCCTTTATTAGCTCTAGAAAGGTAAACAGTCTTCTTCACTACCTTAGTGTTTGTTGCATCAAATTGCCAAGAGTTTTAATATCCTTTTCATTACAATTTTTAAAGGTGTTGATGGATATGGGGCTACCCATAAGCAAGGAAGTGCAGCTTATTTCTTTTCACACCGTGTCAAAAGGATATTGGGGTGAATGCGGCCAGCGTGGTGGATATTTTGAGATGACCAACATTCCTCCAGAGGTTTGCATCTCTGTGCATTAAAAAATAAATATTTGCATCCTTGATTTGCGACCAAGCCATTTACTAACAAAATTAAATCTGAAAGGTTTTTCTTTCAAATTAGAAGTTAATCTTGAAGCCGAACAACATAATTACGTAAATGTTGTGTGGAAATAACTTTGTGAATGTAAATGTAAATGACACATAAAAATTAGAGGTTATCTTTCCTAATATCTGTTCTCCCATGGCATACTGAACTACACCAGTAATCTGGAGAGCATATGTATTATGACTACATTGTGATATTGACTTCCGTTAAACATAATTTAATGCTGCAGTCAGTTGACGAGATTTACAAGGTTGCATCAATTTCACTTAGTCCAAATGTCCCCGCACAGATATTTGTAAGTTGGATTTCTATATTTTTTGTGGTGATATTTATATGAGAATGGGTGATTATTATTTGATGAAGAGGATAAGAGCTTCTTTTCCTGTTTATAGATGGGCTTGATGGTGAACCCGCCCAAACCAGGAGATATCTCATATGACCAGTTCGTTAGAGAGAGGTATGCCTTTACGATTCCTTCCCTTGGCCGTCAATCCTTTCTCTCTGTGTTTATCTAAAGGGAAAGAAGGCACGGATTTCATGCCCTTAGTAAGCTAAATAATCTCAGGCTGCCTGGCCTGAATACTAAATAGTCAATCAGTAATCAGAAGGGGATTTTGTCTTCTGATAATGCTCATTCTTATAGAAAAATTTCATACACAATATGCCAGTCGTGTGTAAATTTCTTGTTCGCAAAATTGTTTTCTGATCGTTGCTCACTTTATGCAAATAATTTTGTGTTACCTCAAATTGCTAGATAATTAGGACATTTTGGGTGATTGATGATTCAAAGTGGCCAGTACTTTGTCAGTTGAACTTATAAATTTGATTAATCATGCAGCAAAGGAATCCTCGAATCTCTAAGGAGACGAGCAAGACTGATGACTGATGGATTCAACAGCTGCAGAAATGTAATTTGCAATTTCACGGAAGGTAAGTCATAGTTCCTATAGCAAAGGAATCCTTGAATCGTTTATATTTTGTTCTGTGGCCATTATTCTCAATTAATGCTTGCCAATTCCTGTAACAAAACTGAATTTGGTTTCAGGTGCCATGTACTCATTCCCTCAAATACGCCTCCCACCTAGAGCAATGGAGGCTGCCAAAAGGGCTGGAAAAGTTCCTGATGTATTCTACTGTCTCAAACTTTTGGAAGCTACTGGCATTTCAACGGTACCTGGCTCAGGATTTGGACAGAAAGAAGGGTAATTTGCTTGTTGATCCATTTCATCTTATATTATTTCTGGAACATTTGGTGCGGATTTTGTTATTGCACTATTCATTCTTCTTGTAGCATATTGGGAAATGAAAGATCAAAAAAGGTTGAGCCAGTTCAATTTTTTTTTCTGGGCCATGTTATATTTCCTACATTATGATCCCTGCTAGACACCTGACAGTAATGTTCAGATCTCAACCATATTATATATTGCACTTGACAGGAATACAGAAAACTTTTGACTCTTTCTTGTTGCTTTTAAGCTGGGTTTTTGTTTCTTTTTGCCTTTTCCATCTGTAGATGTGCGTTTATTACTAAAGTTAAAGTTCTTCTGTGCCAGAAATAATGAGCTTCCCTTCCTTTCAGGGTCTTCCATCTGAGGACAACCATTTTACCTGCTGAGGAGGACATGCCAGCAATCATGGACAGTTTCAAGAAGTTTAATGATGACTTCATGGCACAGTATGAAGATTATGGTGGTTATTCTAGGATGTAAGCAATGCTTGAAATTCCACAATTTGTATAACACACTGCAGCTTTACCTAGCCATTCCATATATGCTCCTCTTTCTGTGAATTTGGCTATAAACTTCATTCTGTTGGGATTCTGCTGCTATATCTTCCTTAAAATATTTAGCTACCTGTGAGCCTCAGCCCTTATTTGGCGTCTAGTATGTCACAGAAGCGCGTACAAGTAGACCTTCAAGCTAGCCATCACCAACAATCAGAGACAACATTAATCTTGATAGTGTCACATCAATTTTGAGTTCCCCTCATGGATTTCCATATCTTCGTGTTCAAGTTTCCCCACTCTCTCACAGGCCTAGGAGAAGATTGATGTGGACAGATGAGCTGTATATATATGAGATCCTCAAATGCCTAAAATTTAGCTATGTTGGTCCGTGAAAGGTTATGACCTCTCCAAAAGGCATGTCCAGCCAGTCATTTTCCAACGCCCACCTACGGTTTGATCAAATCTATATCTAAGCCGGCAAACCCATGGGGAATGCTTGTCCTTTTGACTCTTAGCCATGGAAATGGAGTCATGAGCTCTGGCATTCATAGCCTTTTCTCGCCTGTCCTGGCTTGCAAATTTACCTACCAAAAGGAAAACATCAGGGAATCGGATTTCAAGTAAAAACAAACTGGCCTAGTCAGTGACTTCATCCAACGTACTTTACTGTCAATTGGGTATCGAATTTTTAAGTGTATACTATGCCTGGGATCCGAGAACGCCCGTATTCATCGTAGTTTTCAGCCATTCCATTCTAACCTTGGTCTATTTCTCTTTTCTTCATGAGAAGATAGCTTTTTCTGCTGCAAAATAGCGGTATTAATTTAGCATTTTGATTTTTCCGGCTGTCAAGATCTTGATCCTCGGTTGGGGTCCACATCCGTAAAAGCTACAAGTGGCTTATAACTGAGAGAGGTTCTGTTCAAAATCTCAAGTTCTCAACTAATCTTCTTCGAAACAGAATGTGCGACTACAACTACCAGCGTTTTGACACTGATATGATATGACCTCTACGGAAACTGCTTTTGGCTTCTAATGGGAAATTTTTAACAACTTGTGTTCCATTCCATGACACCTAAAAGCATGGAACAACGAATATAAGAAAGGTGAGCAGTGAAAAATTATACTACTACAAAAGAAGTATACAAGAAAAAGCAACTTTTGGCAATGGCCTACCCATCAGAACAGCTATATTTGCCTTTTGTAACATCTCTATTTATAGGATCGTCTATAGAGTCCGTTACTAGTAAGATTCGACCCCAAAATTCATTGAACTTTGCATATATATTATCTTTATCCAGTGCAAATGCCCAATAGTATTGCAGGTGGGTGTTACTGGGGTTAATTAGAGAAATACATACCCGTGGAAATTGAGTAGGCAAAAGTACCAAATCAATTAGAAATTACTATTTCACATTTCAATCCAATCCATAAATATATATTTTTTTTTTGGTCGCATCCAATCCATAAATATAGTACCTATAGTCTTCTGCGTTCACATCCCATTAATTATCCCACTAGATATCACAAAAAAAAAAGAAAAAAAAAGATAGCGTAAAACCTTGGATTATCCTTGCAATAATGTACCAAATAATTCCCCCCTTTGTATGCCACCAGAGTCCAAAAAGAATGAATCACTGAGAACATAGCATAAGCTTCATAGGGCATTCATGAGTCATGCACGTACCTTGTCGATATTGCTTTTCTGAATTAATGTTGCATTCCGGATCCGAGTGACCCAACATGTACCGCATCACCATCAATGAACTACTATAGAATAGCCACATCACAATCAAGTGACCAACATGAACAGAAGTTGAAAAAATAAAAAAAAATTCACCCCCTGGTGATATATCTGTCTTCTTCTGTTTGTTGTGTCAATATAAAGGAAGGAATATGCACTGTTCATTATAAAATTGCACTGCTAAATAACTAAAAAAAGCACGCAACTCTTGATGATCCCAAAAAAAACCCAGAATTTTGGCGCCAAAACCCAAGTCAATCCCTTTCACAGTCAGCTATTTTCACGGGCACCCATCTTTCCCCTATATTTTGTATTTCTTTTCTCCTCCAACTCTCTCTTTCTATGAAGCATTCACTTTTTGGTTCAAGTTCAACTTAGTGATAATGATATATTTTTTTTCATGTTCAAAAGAACTTATTGATATTTTAATCATGAATCAGCTTATGTCACGAGTTTCCTCGGGTTCCCTTTCTCGCTCTAGCTACATCTAATTGGTAGTATAAACCGAGCATTGAACGTCGCCCTTCCACATTTAAAGCCTTTTTACTTGCTGCATTAAAACTCTACTCTACTCTCAGTTTTTTTCTCTCGTTGTCCCCTCACCTCCCATAAAACTTCTTTTACTCTGAGAAAAGTTGTAATCAAATCTCTTTTTCATCCTCTGGAAACCCTTTTCCCCATCTCTCTTTTCTCACTTTCGTCCTGGCTTCATTTGATTCTCAGCCAATATCCCTACTCGATCACTGACACCCTTTTATCTTTATTCTCTGGGCGCTTTATTCCATATTCCCTCCCTACCTATATTTCTTGAACCATTTGTACGAAGCTAGGTGTCGTGGATCCAAATTCCTAACATGGGTTTCTCTGAGAAGCCTCAAGTGGCAGATGGTGGCTTGGAATTGGAAGGTAAAAGGTGGGTTATTGCAGGGATTCCCTTGCGTGCTCCTTTGAAGTCCATATATACAAGTCCTCCAGAGAAGAAAGAGAGCGAAACTGATGAGTGCTCTACTACACCCACCGGTGAAGAAGCCAGAATTTCGAAAAAGCTGACATGCCCTCCTGCTCCAAGGAAAAGAAAAGCCACTTTGAAGTGCAATTACGGTGGCGCCAGGGAGTTCTTTACTCCTCCTGACTTGGAAACTGTTTTTATAGTACGCCAAAGAGCTAACTGATCATTTGTTTCAAGTACTGGGTGGCCTGTCTTGCCTCCTGTAACGACTGCTTGTTTCTTTCTTTCTTTCTTTCTTTCTTACAGTTAGCTGCTAGTCTCTTTGTTTTATGTTCGAGTTAGGCAGTTTTTCTTAGTGTTTAGGCGCAGGAGCTTGTGTACAGTTTGTATAACTAATTAAATAAAAGAGCTGCAATGATAGCTTAGCTTCAGGATTTAAAAAAGTTCCTTTTTCTGGCCACAAACTTCATGTTCCCGTCAAGAAAGCTAGTAGTTTCTTCGTTTCAATTTTTGTATGCATCTAGAGATCGAATATTGTTTCATGAAATGATGATGATTGTTAATGATTCTTTGTTCTGCAAGCAATTATTGGCTTCATGTCATGACCTGTGCTTGTGTTTGAATGGATCCGGAAAGTACATGGCTATGGCAGCAGTAGTAGGCGCATACTTTGTTTGTTAAAATTTTTTCATGTACAGCTGTACTCTACTGTGTGTTGCTGCTAAAACATGCTAGAAGGGTTTCATCATCAACAGTTGTTCTTATCTTTTCTTACATCTTACATCATCTTTTTCTGCCCCCCACCCCTCCTCTCTCTATCTCTGTATTTGTCTTCCCCTATCTGTTAAACTGTTCATTTCCATGCGTACCCAAATGACACATGCAAGTCAACATCTAGCTACTAACTAGCTAAGAAGCTAAAAGTCGTCAAAAAAATGAAAGCGAAGGTGTAAATCATTTTCAAGGAAAGAAGATGCTGCACGGATGCTTCACGGCTGTGATTGACTGGGAGGACATGAAATCTATCAAAACCTTTTTAACCCATGGAAGACCCACTCCCTCTTTTTAATAGAGAAGACTCTTTGCAAGTCTTAATTAACCATCATCAACTCTGTTTAGTGTGTTTTAGACTCAGAGTTGAGTCTTTCCTGCCCCACTCCACATGACTCGCCCACCCACCTCGGACTCTCACGATAGTGGGAAGTTTCTCTGTAGTGCTTTTGTGATAACTTGTTTTCAAAAGGACAAATAACATGTGGATTGGCTAGAAGATTAGAATCCTATGCAAAGCTTGAATGGACCTCATTTAAAAGGGGTTGATCAATTCAATCTCAAGGCATATAGACCAATAATTGACTAGCCCACTTACAAATATATTCCCATCTCATCATCTACTCCTCTAGCTAATGGGGTTAGTACTGTTCATATCTTGATTTAGGAAAGATTGAGGAATGTTTATCATATAAAGTGATTGGAAGACACACCCACTTGTTTTTGTGGGCAGGGAATGTGCATGATCAAAGCAACAATATTGAAGCTAGGTGGAGAGGTTTCACCTAATTTAATTGTAGGGTTTTGCTTTTGTGCATTAAACAAAACCTTTCTCGGGATCGGAGCAGTCACTGAGGCAATCATGTTTCAACACGTTTAACCGAGACTGCGCATCTTACTTGGCAGCTTGTGGTCATTGTGGTGGAGTATTTTACTCGCTTAACTAAGTGTTGGTATTATTGGAGACCACATGAATATCACTGAAGCTAAGCTAGGTGATTATATGTGCTTGGCCATTAGTGTACAGTGTATTTTTAATTTGAAAACCTCTAGACGTTTTGCATCTTTTATCTGTAAAGGAGACAAGGGGAAGATAAAGTATTTAAAGAGATGCATTAATCATGCAAGAATATGCCGCTGCATGTGTATGGATATCGAGTTTGGATATTGGATGTTAATTCTCTAGAACCACCAATATTAAAGAAATCCTTAATGTTTTGCAAAGATCTGAACTTGCTACCACACGAGATGTCACAAACTTAAACGGGCATATATATGCTTTAAGCTTTTACATGCTTTTTAATTTCCATACATATATGTAGTTGCAAGGTGTTGCCAAATCTGGGTTTCAGGAAGGATATTGTTCATAGCCATTACACAAAACAAACCATATAGCATGTTTCTCTTCTACCATACATAAAAAAACATATATATGGACACGGGAAGAGATTTTTG
The DNA here is from genome assembly GCA_028386065.3 of Turnera subulata. Taxonomy (NCBI): domain Eukaryota; kingdom Viridiplantae; phylum Streptophyta; class Magnoliopsida; order Malpighiales; family Passifloraceae; genus Turnera; species Turnera subulata. Next base: position 11,252 of record JAKUCV010002232.1, on the reverse strand, counting down.
TTCTGGGTTGTGCGGGATTGTGGGCGGCACTTAATTATGGCAAAGGAAGAAAATTTTAAACCCTTTTTATGCATGTAATGTACAGTTTGAAGCGCTAGACTAGACATACGCAAAAAAAAATATGTTAAATTAAGTGGTAGCCGCAGAACCTAAATTCATTCCTGTATATCTAGAACAGGAACATCACGTGAATTTAGAATATTATACTGTACAATGCCACTGCAAAAGCTTATCCGAATTCATTCTGTTTCTCGGTTAATTAAATTTATGAAATGCATAGCGCAGCTATATATACGATATATATTATATATAGAACCAAATCCTGAATAGTGAGTTCCAGAAAAAAAAAAAAAAGAACCAGTTCCGTTTACAGTGTTTATTAATTATATAAAAAATTTATTTACCTATGGTGATTCACAGCATTACAAATTAATATGCGAAAGTGTTTTGTGTAAGTTTTCAATATCAGAGATCCTATTGATCGAAAAAATAACATATTATCACATATCGCATACACTTATATCTGTTTGAATTATGAAATCTTGCATACTTGCAAAGTGTCGGCGACGAAAAGTTAATTTGTTATGGCTTTGTAGCAGCTCCAATCATATTCCATATCAACTATGCTAGACAGAATTGTCTGTTTTCTCTTCACTTTACTTTTTTTAAAGAGAATTTTACAAAAATTGATTAAACGGAAATGGATATTGTTGATTTAATGTTATAATGTTGGTGTGTGTCATTTGAATAATTAAGAATTATTGCTATTAAACAATTCCCATTTGCTTAGAAAGAAAAAGAGCTTTCAGTCTTTAGAAAAACTCTGCACTAATAAAATTAACCTAAATAGGGGTGTAGCATAAATTGTGTGGAGCTTTTGAGAAAGAACATGACAACCCAGATAATTTGAAGAATCTCAAACCTTTAAAATTCTTAATTAGAAAGATGTGATGGAGCGTGAATATTTCCTTTGTACTGCGGGGAGCCAATCAGGTGGCATTAGTGTGTTTATTAGTGTGTCATAAAAGATTGTTTATTAGTGTGTCATTAGGATCTGAGGAAGATCAGGGCTAAATAATAAAAGATTGTTTATTAGTGTGTCATTTTGTTGGAATTCTTTGATATTTTTCCCCTTTTTTTATAAGGTAAAAGTCAATATATATGTGCAGTTATTCTTTTACTCTTGCTCTTGCTATTTAGCCTGACTCTTGGAGTTATCAACTAATCTAGAATTTACTTAAAGATCTATTATTGAAGTGACATTTCAAACATTATGCTCTATATAAGACGTGAATTGAATCTAAATGTTGAAACTTGCTTGCTGTGACTAACATTATAGCTGGAGGGTCTTAAAATGTCAACATTTTTATTTTTCAACTATTAAGGAATATAACTTCTAATTGTTGTTTATCATTCATTGCCATTGACTTCATGAACACAACTGTGAATGCGCTTTTTCTTACATTTTACGCAAAATAAGATGCCGCATCTTGCAGGTCTTATTATCTATTGATGAAGCTATTTATAACATCAAAATATGGGAAATTGCTTTAGCTGAAAGGCAGCATATTTATGGGGTTTGTGAACTAGATATAAGACGTTCAACATGTAAGTATATCAGCATAGATAATTAGAATAATATTATATGAACTATTTTCTGAATTACATGCCTATATATATACGCTGCCATATGAACAAAATAAAATAAAAGAGGATACACTCGTGGAAAACGTAAATTACCCCCACGATTTGAACATCAAGACAACAAAACAAAGCAACAACAATAAATTTAACTTGCTAGTTCTATTGGTTGTTGTCAGGCCTTGTTTATCGGACCACAGAGAGTCCACAAAATCTGCTCATGTTTAGCTTGTGGGCTCATCTACTGGTGTTTTTTTTTTATGCTTTCAATCGGTTGAGTGGGGGCTGTCTGCCTTGGGCCTGAGGTTGAGAGTGAGCTGAGCCACAAGATATTGTAATTAGCTCTGCCCCATTTGCAGTTGCATTGCAGCAGCCAAGATGTAGTATCGTTTTCACGTCCCAAATCCCCAGTGACATGGCCGGCAAATTTGACTTCTATGGCGCCACTGCCACGGGTTGTGTGCATTCTAGTTAAGATCACTTCAATTAAGGAATTTGATGCACAGATTTTGTATGCAAAACCATCAATTAATTAATGGCGTCTCATAACCATAGCATCTACCAACGCTGCTTGCTAGGTCTTGCAATTTTGGTCTCACATAGTTATCACACCGTACCCATAATTTTACCACCTCACAGTGTTCCATCTGCCAAAATGTCTTCAAGAACTCTTGGGTTTGCGGTGACAAATGGCCAAGTCAATGAAGTACGTACATGTATCTTTTATTCTTTCCATGCTCCCATTTTGTTTAGTTCCATCTTGGGTGTGTCAACTCCACCACTTAAACGGGCACACAATGTTCTCAGTTTCTTTCTCTCTGCCAAAAACAATGGTTACCCAGACTCAAAATCGAACGGAAAATTCAATCGAAACCCATATCATTGAACCCCCTCCCGTAGATCCAGATCCAACAACCCTTGTAAGCAAGGACGACCAAAGCACAAAGAAGGTGCGCCTGAAAGAAAAGGAAGTTCCACCCCCTCAACTTATTGATGTCGATATGGCAGAACCCAAGGCGAGCTACAAAGATATGTTAGCTCAAGGCGGTTCTCATCATGGGGTAGAAGATCCATGGCTGTTCGAAGAAGAAACAGAGGTCGAGGAAGGCGACATCGTTCTCCAGGAAGATGAAGATGGAGTCAACGTGGTATTGTCTGAAGCTTTCAAACAGCGACTTGACAAGCCCTGGGAGAAGGCCGTCATCGTCAAGTTGCTAGGCCGGGAAATTGGTTTTCGAGCATTACAGTCAAAACTCCACATGTTGTGGAAGCCAACGGGGCCAATTCGCATCATTGACCTGGCCAACAACTTCTACTTGGTGCGGCTGTGGGATTCCTCTGACTATCTTCATGCTCTAACTGGAGGGCCGTGGTCAATTTATGGAAACGCCCTGTGTGTGCTTCCATGCATAGTTATCAAACCCGGCCCGGACCGGCCAGTTCGACCGGTTGAACCGTGACCCACAGCCTATTTTGGGTTTTTAGAGGTGTTGACCCGGGTCTGTAAGTGAATAGTGAAAAACCCGTTGACCCGGCCGGTTTTGTAGCGACCCGGTCGAACCATTTACCCGGGTCGGGTCGGTTCAAAATCACAAAACATATAAATTTTATTTAATAGAATTTTTTTTATTTTTATTATTAAAATATAGGTAATATTAATATATTTAGGTTTAAATAATTAATTATTAATAATTATTATTCCGGGTCAATTGCATTGAACCTCCGGTTCGAACCCGGTTCGACCGCTGAACCATGACCCACGGCCTTTTCTGGGTCTGTACCCGGGCCGGGTCTGATAACTATGCTTCCATGGTCACACGACTTCAAGCCAGATTCGAGCAGAATAGACAAAGCAGTTGTCTGGGTACAGTTCCCAGAGCTACCGGTCAATAAATACCATTCGAGGGTTCTCAAAACCTTGGGGAATTTGGTGGGTTCAACAGTGCGGATCGACAACAAAACAGAAAGCCAGTCTCGAGGTAAGTTTGCTAAAATTGCCGTGTCTGTTGATTTGAGTAAACCATTGAAAGGTATTGTGCGACTAGATGGAACCCCCTACCAAGTGGTGTACGAGGGGCTCCCTCAAATCTGCTATAAATGCGGCAAATATGGCCATTCTTCTGTCTCCTGCGCATCCTTTAACTCTGATAGCCTTGAGAGCTCTGGTGAACCACATGCGCCTGGTAAAAGCCCTACTCCTGGTGCTAGCAGTTCTTCAATCTCACAGGCCCCTAAGAAACCAGTGAGGAAGGACGATGCAGTGGGTGACTGGATGGTGGTGACTAAGAGATCCCGGAAACCGACCAGGCAACCGGAAAACCAACAGGCATCTTCGAACCATGTGAACCCTGGAAAATCTGGCAATAAGTTTCAGGCACTAGAGATTGAACCACACCAAGCCCCCATGGACTCAACTTTGTTCCATCCAAAAACTGACTCTCCTGTGACCCTTTGGGCTCCCCCATCAGTCACACCACAGCCAGTCCCTCAAAATTTAACCCCCAAAACCCCTTCGACAAATAGGAAAACTCAAGGCCCAAAATCCATCCCTAGCCATTCCAAGCCATATGCAAGGAGAACCCCCTTGAAGGACATTTCCAATAGTCCAAAATCGACTAGAACCAGACCATCCAATGACAAACAAAGCATCCCTACCACTTCAAGCCCAGCCACATTCCAACCTAAGGTCTTGCTCCGTACTAATACATCGACTACCCCAGCTGCAAAACAGTTTCACTCAGCCATCTCCCTGGAGGAATCTTGTCACAGTATCATATACCCAACAATCCCCCATGAGAACTTCAACTCGCCTTCTCCCCTATCCCCCTGTGTACCTAAAGCTCCAACAACGATCAACCCATCCCCACCCGCTGTGGAATACCAACCAAAACCCCCTGACCCTGGTGCACCAGCTGCTTCTGGAATTACAACCACCCCCACACTTCACTCAAGCCCTTCAATGTTGAGTTCCAATCATATGGTTGGCAAGCAAGATGCGCTTTTGGCTATAGATCAGTCGATGGAGATTGTATGTGGTAGTGCAGATGGGGCTGCGGCCATTTCATCTCAGTGATTTCTGCCCGAGGGCGCCTTTTGTTTTCCCTGTTTATATGTTACCTATCCTAACTTGGAATTGCCAGGGTGCTGGCAAGAAAAAATTCCCGCGACTTTGCAGAGAATTATGTCGAGTTAACAAACCTGGTTTGTTGGTTATTGTGGAGCCTCGCATCAGTGGAAAGAGGGCAGACCATGTTATCAAGAGATTACGGTTTCCCTGTTCACATCGTGTCGAGGCTAGGGGCTTTGCAGGAGGGATTTGGCTCCTCTGGGATGAATCAAGAGTGCAGGTTTCTGTGCTGTTTAACCACCCCCAATTCATCCATGTTAGAATAACAGAACAGAGTGTTTCATATCTGTTCACGGCGGTATATGGAAGCCCCCAGGAATGTTGGCGAAAGTTCCTGTGGCATAATTTGGAGGCACTGGCAGCATCCATTAATGAACCTTGGCTTATTGCCGGTGACTTCAACGCAGTGCTGATGGGCGATGAGCGCAAAAATAATTTTGGGAGACAGGGAGTGGCGAATAGACTTTTTGTTGACTGTCTAATGAACACTAATCTTATCGACATGGGATTCACGGGTTGCAGGTTTACATGGAAGAGAGGGGCCAAAAGGGCAAGGCTTGACAGATTTCTATGTAACAGTGACTGGCACACCAAATTTCAGGAGGAATCCGTATTCCACTTACCTCGAACAGGTTCAGACCATCATCCCATTCTTTTGAAGTCGAGTAAGCAGCCGGGTACACCGACCACTCGCCCTTTTCGCTTCCAAGCAGCATGGCTGACCCACCCGGGTTTCCAACAATTTGTTGCTGAGAACTGGCCTCTGTCATCAGACTATGTGGAGTCAGCAAATCAGTTTGCCGCGAAAGCCAAAACCTGGAACAAGGAGGTTTTTGGAAACATCCACTTGAAGAAGCGCAGTTTATTAGCAAGGTTGGAAGGGATTCAGAAATCTTTGGAGAGGAAACCTTCAGTTTTTTTGTCAAATTTGGAAAATGAGCTGAATTTGGAACTTGATGCTGTACTTTTGCAAGAAGAAATCTATTGGAGGCAGAAATCCTGTAACCAATGGGTGTTGGAGGGGGACCGCAATACTTCGTTCTTCCACACTTCCACCATCATCCGTAGAAATAAAAGTAAAATCCAAGCGCTGAAGGATGATAATGGTAAGTGGCAGAATGACCAGTCTGTGCTACAATCCCTCGCAAAAAATTACTTCGTGAATCTATTCCGTGAGAACCATCAATCAGGATCAGTTCCGGCTATACCAAACCTGTTTCCCCACCTTGACTCAGCAGTCCTCAATATACTTGATCTTTCAGTAACAGTTGAGGAAGTAAAGGAGAGCGTAAACCAAATGGGTCCACTAAAAGCCCCAGGCCCAGACGGACTCCATCCTATCTTCTTCCAATCTCAATGGGAGGTGGTGGGTCCTAGCGTCTATGAGCTGATGAGGAGGATTTTCTCGGAGGGTTATTGGGATGAGAGGATCAACAGCACCCTAATAGTCCTGCTACCAAAAATTGAGAATCCAGAAAAGATTACTCAATTTAGACCTATTGGTCTATGCAATGTAATCTACAAAACGGCTTCCAAAATCATTGCTAATAGGATGAAACACCTGTTGGAGGATGTGGTGGCACCGAACCAAAGTAGCTTTGTTTCGGGCAGATTGGTAACAGATAATATCATCATTGCCCAAGAAATCATCCACTATATGAAGTCAAAAAAAGGGGAATCTGGGATCATGGCCATCAAAATAGATTTGGAGAAGGCTTATGACCGGCTTAGATGGAGCTTCATAAAGGAAACTCTAGAGGCTGTTGGATTTTGTCCACGACTTGTGGAAATTATAATGAAGTGCATTTCCACGGCTTCCTTGCAAATATGCTGGAATGGTGAACCAACTGAAGCATTCCTCCCCTCTCGAGGCATCCGACAAGGCGACCCGATCTCTCCTTACATCTTTGTTCTCTGTATGGAGAGATTAGGTCACCTTATTCATCAAGCCGTGTCTAACAAGCAATGGAAGCCGGTTTCGGTCTCAAGGGGTGGCCCAAAAGTGTCCCACTTATTTTTTGCCGACGACCTCCTCTTATTTGCTGCAGCCGAACCCGAACAGGTACAAGTTATTCAGAATTGTTTGCATATTTTTTGTACCAACTCTGGGCAGCAAATCAGTAAGGAGAAATCCAAAATCTTTTTCTCCAAAAACATATCCACAGCTTTGGCATCCGAGCTCAGTGCCTCTTTTGGTTTTCCTAAAACTGCTAATTTAGGGAAACATCTCGGAGTCCCACTACTACACTCCAAAATTTCAAAGACAACTTATTCTCACATCCTGGAGAAGGCCCAACATAGACTAAATGGGTGGAAGGCGAAACATCTTTCTTTGGCAGGCCGAATTACTCTTACCAAAACTGTAATCTCGGCCTTGCCATTCTATACCATGCAAACGGTGAGACTACCCCGCCACATATGTGATAAGCTAGATTCGCTATGTAGAAAATTCATATGGGGGTCAACCAACCAAGAAGGGAAGATTCATCTTCTTAATTGGGAACAACTTTGCAAACCTAAATTGAATGGGGGCATTGGCCTCAGGAAAATGCGCTCCTGCAATGACGCCTGTCTAATGAAACTAATTTGGAAGCTAGTAGCAGAACCTGAGAATCTGTGGGTCAAAATTTTTCGCCACAAGTATCTCAGGTCTGGGATGCTTTCTGGAAGGCAATGGACGAAGAGAACTGGTTCACATTTGTGGAAAGCATTTTGCACAATCTGGCCATCTTTCCACAACTTGATTGAGTGGAGGGTGAGAAATGGCGAAGCAGTCAGTTTCTGGGAAGACCTGTGGCTGAATGAGGAAGTTTCCTTGGGAGAGCTAACCGTCTCACCTATTCCGGCCAAGCTTCTAAAGTGTAGTGTCAAGCAATTAGTTAATCCAGAGGGTGAATGGGACTGGCCCAAGATTTCCCCATACGCATCCAATGAGGCGCTGTCGTTGCTAAACTTGGCTACCCCACCTATGGCCATCAGGGGGCCGGATTTAGTCACATGGAAACCGGGGTCTAAAGGCAATTTCTCCATTCATTCAGCCTACAAAGCATTGGAAGAGGACGCTGGCCTTGCGAGGGATGTTTTTTGGGACCTGATTTGGAAATGGAATGGTCCAAGCAAAATCTGTTCCTTTCTTTGGCTTTTGGCTCATGACAGACTCCTATCTAACCAGCTGCGACACGCAAGGCATCTCACTGATGACCCACAATGTTCTAGGTGTGAGGTGGAGGCGGAATCTTCACTGCACATTGTTCGGGATTGTGAATATGCTGTGGATATTTGGTTGGCCCTCCAAGTTCCTACATCTTTGGAGGTCTTCTTTGGGGCAGAGCTACGGCAATGGCTTGAGATCAATCTGAAGCATCATTCAAGTGAATGGAACTCAACTTTTGCAGTAGCTTGTTGGCTACTTTGGAAGTGGAGGAATCAAGCTCTTTTCGACTCTGACTTCCAGCTCCCCTACAATCCGGCTGAAGTGATTACAAGGGTGGCTAAAGGGTATTCTAGTTCCTGGTTAAGTAGTAGCAGACTCGCCAATTTCCCGAACCAAAACTCTGTGTGCTTGCCTAAATGGTCTTCCCCTGCAGTCGGAACACTGAAGTTAAACTTAGCTGTTTTTGTTGACCCTGAACTTTCATCGGCCTATGCAGGTGGAGTGCTTAGAGATCATGTTGGGGGCTGGTTGGGGGGCTTTCAGATGAAATTGGGGTGCTGCTCACAATTCAAAGCTCATAGGTTGGCAGTGTTATATGCTCTCCAACTCGCACAAGACAATAACTTGCCAAGGGTCATAGTTGAGTTGTCATCCCCGGAGGTCACTGCATGGTTGCAAGATGAGATTTATCAAGAAACCCATTTAGACAGCTTAGGCGAAAAGCTGCTGGTTTATTTGCAGGAGGTTAGGGGCTTTTCTTTTGTCTACATCCAGGAGGAGGCTAACGTTGTAGCTACACAATTAGCTAGGTTAGCTGTTAACATCACTCCTGCTATTTTGATTCTGTATTCCCCGCCCTATGGTTTATCCCATGTTGTAGATGTAGATAGGAGAGGTTAGAACTGATTTGTTTGAAATCTCTATTCTGTATTTCTGTTTGCATATATTCAATACAAGGCAGCCTTTCTAAACGGGCACACAATCCTAGTGACATATTGCTAAATCTAGCTATGCCATCGCTAATTATGGAATATGTACAAGTCAAGGAAGAAGACGGGTATGTATTGTTAATTGGTCATGGCGTACTAGAAGGTGGTAAAGACAACTCGAATGCCACGTTTTACTGTCTCTAGCTATTTCTCGGCATTGTTTATCAATCCGGGATCGTCAATGGATTAACTAACCATCACGAACTTCTTAGCGGGACAAAAGATTAATGGTGGTGAGTGAGTTGGCCTCATCATCCATCACCCACCATTGTTAGCAATTGGATGGTGATGAATCCCAACAATCTGCCCTGTCATATGCCCATTAATGAATGGGTCGAGTCGAGGTGGGTATGACTTTGGTTTCCGAGTGATCAGCCCAACCCCTTATAATTCAGTTTAGAGCCCAATAGTTCCACACTTAGATCCTCAGTTTTTTTTTAAAAAAAAAATTAGTTATTAATCGATTAAAAGAATAAAGCAAAAAGAAAAGAAAAGTGGTGAAACAGAAGGTAGAAAACCAACCCGGTTTGTCTGTTCCCTTCCCTCTTCATTCACATTTTTCACTCAACACAAACATTTCGCAAACGCATCCTCCTCACCTCGTCTGCCCCCCAAAGCAAACAAAATGAGGCAGAGAACGTGGCCGTCCCGACCAGACGCCTCTCGCTTCAAGTCACTAACCCCCACCCCAAACCTCAATTCCAAATACGACACCGCATCCATCCCCTCCCGCTTCTCTAACTTCCACCACCCTCCATCATCATCATCATCATCATCGGCAACCTCATCCCAAATCGACGGTCGTGATTTCGCGGCGCTCCCGTTCGACGTACTGGCCAGGATCGCCGCCTCTTTTAAGCAGCCCAACCTCCAGGCGGCGTCCTTGGTGTGCAAATCCTGGAGCGAGGCCCTCCGCCCCCTGAGAGAGGCGATGGTGCTGCTCCGGTGGGGGAAGCGCTTCAAGCACGGCAGAGGCGGCGTCCGCGCTAACCTCGACAAGGCCTTGGATTCTTTCCTGAAAGGCGCCGCTCGAGGCTCCACCCTCGCCATGGTAGACGCAGGCCTCCTCTACTGGGAAGCCGGAGACAAAGCCAAGGCTGTTGCCTTGTACACAAAGGCCGCCGAGCTCGGCGACCCCGCCGGCCAGTGTAATTTAGGAATTTCCTTCCTTCAAGGTATTTTTAGTTTATTACTACTGCTCCCTCTCTGTTTTTATTTTTTTAAAGAGAATATTTAACATTTTAATTTTGTGGCTATTCTTTGAAATGTTAATCAGTCCTGCGATCTGTGTAGCTGAACCGCCAAGGCTAGAGGAAGCCGTGGAGTGGCTGTATCGAGCTTCTCTGGGTGGACATGTTCGTGCTCAGTACCAACTTGCTCTTTGTCTACACCAAGGTCGCGGGGTGGATCGAGATGTACAGGAAGCTGTATGCATTTGTTCCCTTTAATTCAACCTTTATCTTTTCACGAATTTGCTTTCTGTTTTGCTTAATAATATTCCGTTTCTTAACAATTTTTTTTTCTCCCTGCTGGTAAAGGCTGCGTGGTATCTGAAAGCAGCTGGAGGTGGGTACGTGCGAGCTATGTACAATGTGGCCTTGTGTTACTCTACTGGGGAAGGTTTTGCAAAGAATCATCGTCAAGCTAGGAAATGGATGAAGCGGGCAGCTGATCGCGGTCACAGTAAAGCCCAACTAGAGCATGGACTTGGCCTCTTTTCAGTATGTGACAGTGTTGATTTTAGCCTTCCCTTCTGGTGTGAAAGGCCTAGCTCTAGATGAAGTAAATTTATGTAATTTTTGCTCTATCCAGAACCAAGTTTAAGAAATCGAATTGAGGTGGAAAAATACTGTTGAAAGTGGATAGAGGGGGTAAAAAGTTGTATAGCATAACAGACATAGTTCTTATCCTGTGCCATTTCGTTCCTCTTCTCCAGATAGATTATTTAGCTAAGCATAATTTGTGGGGGATTATGGTTTGCTTTTTACTTCTTTTTTCCATAAAAATGAGCATGAAACTCCTGCATCCAATTTTTCCTGTAGTACGAAATTTGATCAAATGTTTTCCTGGCAGGAAGGAGAGATGCTGAAAGCTGTAGTTTATCTAGAACTTGCCACTCGAGCAGGTGAAACTGCTGCTGCTCATGTCAAGAATGTAATCCTCCAACAACTTTCAGCTACTTCACGTGATCGTGCTATGGTTCTTGCTGACAATTGGCGTGCATTGCCTTCATCTCACTGAGTTCTTCAAATGCTGGTCTGTATGCATTCTTTTGATTTATACTCCTTTTGATCCCTTTTCACACTGCCAAGTCTGGCTCCTATCCCTAATCGTGAATATC